>JBBMKF010000066.1:1970-16614 GCA_037834155.1 Curcuma caesia | reverse complement strand
CGGATTAGTCGTAAATAGCCTTTGGGGCTATTTATCTCCTCGGGTCCAGCAATGGGAATTGATTGTAATAGAAGAGAATGATTATAATAGAGAAACGTGGAATTGATTGTAATAGAAGAGAGATAGTAGGGAGAAGATGCAGGCCTGTATATAATATAAGTGAAAGCCAAAGGAGATAGTCATTTAATTGACTATAAGATCAATGCAGGAGTTCAAGATAGGGGAATTGACTATAAGATCAATGCAGGAGTTCTAGATAGGGGAAAATAAAATGCCATACACATTGTTCCACCTGTTCCACCTTTTCTTTTGGGATACAATTATCAAAATCAAAGACCTTGAAGACCCTTCGCTATATAGTATATCAGTATCTGAGTCCGCGACCAGAGAGAGAAACCCGTATTTTATTTTCTTTATTTTATTTTATTTTATTTTATTTTTTTGAGGGATGTTTTTTATTTTATAGGTTCAGCTGGAACTGTTTTCGATGACCGGTATTATTTATCAACTTTCATTTTGGCTGGAACGGTATCCGGTCGAAGCACTTTAGCTTAGGAAGTATGTCCGGTTGACAGATAAGTTATTGGTCAATTTCTTTAGTCCGGTCTTTTTGACAGAGAAGTGATTGGTCAATTTCTTTAGCTAATTAGGATCTGCCCCTCTACAAACAATAAGCCCGGTCGACAGGAAAAAAATTCAGTAGTCTTTGCATGGTCGACGCAATTCGTATCTTATTGTATAGTACGCGACATCAATTTACTACTCCGCCCCTCTCAATAAAGCTATTTACTATATGATATGGCGACAATAATTACTTACTAGGTTTTTGGCGCAAATCGTCTCTTATAGTACATTGTCTACGCGACTTCAATTTACTTATTTTATCAATAAAGCCCGGTCCTACTATATATTAAGTTCGTAATACTATAATTTGCTGCGAGTAATAATAATAATAATAAGTGAGAAAGTCTTGTATTCGACGCGGAGCACTACCTTTTGGAAATAAAGAACCGAGGACCTATTCACAGAGAGAGTAGAGAGGAGGAGCGAATTATATATTCTTCTCTTTACTGAATGATAAGGAAAAGAGAGTGCTGCCCATGAGCGAGCCAACCATAAAGGAAGAAGTGTAGCGGTAGTCAGCGGCAGTGGCGGCTATTTACAACGCGGCAGATTGGTCCTACCAGAGCTCATCTCATATCTATCTTGATTGCATCTAAATAATAGTAGAGCCTCAGATCATAGTGAATCACATCGGGCCGAAGATCAGGGACCTTAGTTGATTGGCCCAGCCTCAGACCAAGTTTAGTGCCTCTACTTTAGGAGGTGCTTGCTAAGATAAATCCGGGGTGTGGGGACGGAACCTAGACTTCGACTGCTCTCGGCGTGGAGACTCCAGAACTGCTGCACCTCTCTGCGACGTTTCACTCGCTCCTTTGAGTGCAAAGATTCCGCCTTCGCCTACCATTCGGATAGTGGACTTATTTTGATCCAAATATATGGTTCTATTCAGCCCTTGAGTTCATGGTTGGAGGGCACTTCCGGTCCTCACTAGCTCCGGTCCTCAACGGAGAGTCTTAGACCTACTCTTCCCTTCCTCCCATCCTTCACTACCAGTCCTCTTTCGCCGACTAGTTGAAATCGGAATTTATATATTTTGGCTCTTGGTGCGACCAAGCGAAGGACTATAGAGCTCCTCCTTAATGAATATACGAGAGCAGCTTTTGGAATAATAATAGAACTCTTTATTGAATTAGATAGAATGCCCGCGACGTAGAGTAGTGAACTGAACCATATTTTCATTCAAGGAACGAAGAGAAAGCGAAGTCGAAAGAAGCGATCGACCGAGAGTAGACCTAGCGGACAGTGGTTCAGTCGAGTAACTCGTAGAATGGAGTCCGAGAAAGCGGCGATGGGAGAACCCTCCGCTAATACCACAGTGGGGGATTGTCTTATCTAAGAATGGTGTCGGAGACTTGATGCTGAGATGGATTCATTCTTTCTCGACTTCGCTTCCTGCCGCATTCCGCTACTTTATGAAGCCTCTGCCGCCTCGCTGCTTTGCTTAATTTGCTTGCCTCTGCCGCATTCCGCGATGGCTCAGCTCCACTTGTCTGCTTAACATTCCTAATGGTTGGCTCAGCTCCACTACTAACGCATTCCGCTTCGCTTAACGCTGCAAGCTCAGCTCCACTTCCGCCTCGCTCCTCGCTGGCTCGTTGCTTCGCGGGTTAGATATGCCGCTCCAATTGGCTGTTCCTCGCTGCTTCGCTCCATTTGTCGGCTGTTCACTCCGCTCTCTGCTTCGTTTGGCCGGTCCGTAAGAAAAGGGCGAGTTAATTACGGAGTGTGATAAAAGTGGCATTTTATTACGGGGACTTTGGACTTTGACTTTGATTTATTGGTGGCGGCTGCATGCTGGATGTGCAATAACTTCTCGTCTCTCTTGCTTGTTTCTCGTCTCTTTTCTTCATTCTCTCGTCTCAATTTTATTCTTTTCTCGGAATTTATATTTATTTTGGCGTCTCAATTCAATTCTCATTCTTTTTCTCTCTTCTTTCGGGTCTCATCCCCAAGCCTTGCCTTCTGAATGCAGTCGTCGATGGGGGGCGGGCCCGGCTTACTGCTGATTAAGCAAATATATAGTAAGTTCTTTGTACTCTTCTCTTTCTTATTATAGTCGGAGATGTGGGGCAGTGCACGTATCGGTCCCCTATCACTGCTTCTTTATTTGTACTCTTCTCTTGTGCTGATTAAGACTGTAGGACCTTCAAATTGTGCTTGGAAGGAGCCTACTTTAGTTATAGTACAAGAGGTGGCGTTTGGTTGCTTGCCCGGGGTTATTTACTGCGTAATTAGCCTGTAGGACCTTCTTTCTGATTGTGACTATTCTTTCTGTCGATTGTTTCTCAGTCGGGGGGGTGGTTTCCTACGTTTTACCCAAAAATCGAGCCATTTATGAAGGCTACTTAAGACCGCCTTCTTCCTTTCGCTGTTCAAATAGAAGCTCTGAATGATTATACTGAATGCATGAATGGCAAATAAGCAACCAAAGGCACTCAGCTACTGTTACCGAAGTAAAGAGCCAGTCCCATTCTTCGCTCCTACCTGTCTCTTTCCACGGGTCTAAGTCAAGTTCCTCTTTTATTCGTTAGTCTCAGTCCCTTCCTTGAGCGCTTTCATTAACTCAACTGCCTAGGCCTTCCCAACTATTCCTTCCCTTGCTTTAGCCGAACGAGAACTGGTTTCATAATGAAAGTAGCCTACCTAACGTGAAAAGAAAGTGAGAATTTAAGGAAGACCTCGTCCGATCTAGGAGGAGCCCGCCAGGCCTCAAACCTTCCACCTTGGACTTCTTAACCTCTTCGTTCTCCGAGTCAGCGTACGGGATCCGAGTCCGAGTCAGCGTACGGGAAAGTCAAACCCAATCACGTCTCTTCACGGGTTTTAATAAAGTACTTCGCTCCCTGGACAGAGAGCGGATTCGGGCCGGTCTCCTGCTTTCTTTAAAATCTTCTTCCTTATCCGCTTCGTAAGGCTTGACTGTTCTATCTATCCGCTAGCGAGGTCTCTTGACTGTGCATTACTCAAGTAGAGGACGGCTCACTCTTGAAAGATATAAATGTAGGTTCGCCTTGAGGACAATCTCTACTTCTCCTACTCCTCTTGAAGAAGACTGAATTTCTTTCCTTTATGCATGCCATCACTACTCTAGCTTTTGAGGTCGAGCTTAGGTAGCCTCCTTCCCCCAGCTAAGGAAAGAGCATAGTCTCCAATCCATTAAGAGAAGACAAAAAAAAGTCGAGAATGGCACTTACAAGATAAACTCCACCAGAAGGTACAGTACTTGAAGAGTATGGTAAGTAGAGTGAAGGGAGACTTTAATTCATAAAGATAAGCCCCGACTTGGTCCTTAAGTGAGATGAATCCTTGAAAAAAAATACCGAAGAGGACGTCTTCCACAGCGGGGGACCCATTGTCTGCTCGAGGATAGAGATGAGATGATGAAGAGTTGAACTCAAATGCTCAGCTTCCTAGCTTCTCTTTGGGATTCACTCTACCTACCCTCTCTCAGTCTGAGAGAACCTATCCAAGCAAGATCTGTTTCATTTAAGACGTCGACTACTGTTATCACTCGTTCCTCTCGCTATCGCTCGAGCCCATCTTACGATGCCCTTTCTTCCCCTTCTCTCTTCTCTTTTCCTTTGCCCCGATAAGTCGAATATCTCTCAGGTGCCTCGGGACCCACTCTTTCTTACTATGTAGAATCAGTCAGAACCAACCATCCATTTATTAATGGAGAAGTAGTGCCCATCTATTTCTCTAGAAACGTGCATAAGGTGAGAAAAGATTGGTTCTTTTCCAAGTCTTCCTCTCTAGACTATGGTAGCTAGGACCGGTATACTAGTTCTTGTTGGAGGTAGTCTTAGCTTTCTGGTACCAGTACGTGGTAATTGATATTGGGCCCAGGCTGAAGTTGGCGATGAGACCAGATCGGGCAAGGTAAGGAAGAGAAAGGCAGATGAGACTAGCAAGGGGCAGAGACTAGAAAACCACTCTCAAGGTAGAAAGAAGAGCAGAAAGGTCAGTTCCTTCAGTTCGCAGAAAGGTGCGGAGCGAGTAAAGTCTCCAAGACCGGAATCTGAGCCTACGAGGGCTATTAAGGCTAGCATCTATGTCCGTACGACTTCAATTAGTTCTTCTACTAGGTCAATATTAATATAAGTGAAGGCTTGGGCCAGCTCAGCAGAAAAGAAGATAGGTAGGTGCTCGTACGCAAAATCTTTATGGGAAGAACTCCTACTCTACGTCGGATTCACTCTCGTTCCTTATTCCTATCCTAGTCAATTCATTCCTTTTATAAGGGACTGGAAGGGGATCCCCGGAGATGAACTGATTCTCCTCAGGTCCTCTCATTTGAGAAGCTAGAGGGAAGCAGCCGGTCGGTCAGGTCAGTCAAATAAAGATATTTCACTCCCGACTGGAGTACTTGAACTCCTGCTCCTTCCACTCGGCCTCAAGCCTTTCTTTTGCTTTATCTGCTGCTCTCGTAAGAGAAGATTCTTTGACCGCCACCCCTGCCCTACCGCACTTGCTGATAGAGTGACTGCTCTTATCTTTACCCTGAGGAGAAGAGGAACGAGCCCCTAGGTCTAGATTTGGAGAAGTGCTCTCTATGAGAGGAATCCTTTATAAGACGAATGGAGGTGCGAAGATACTGAGCAGTGACGCGCACTCTCCCCAATTTATATTCAATAGAATATGCTCTGATAAGAAAGAATAAGAAATGTTTGGTGACTTATACGACTATGATCCCTCTCATGCCCGGGAATTAGAAGAGATAGTGAGCCCCCTGTCAAGTCTTATTTCTTGTATGCGAAAGGGTGAGAGGACCGACTTTTGCTTGAATGGAAAGAGTAGATGCTCTTCTTGGTTTAATGCTCTCTCTGTCTCTTGCAAATCTAGTAATGGTGGAAGAGACCAGGGAAGGCTTCCCCGGCCGGAACTAGGTCTTATGTTATTACACAAGTAACCTGAAACTTTTCACTGTCTCCCTATTGAACAAGACGACTCAACCCAGGGTTGAGTTTAGCTTATAAAGTCTACCTTAAAGAAGAAAGAGCACCAGTAAGGTAAGATGCCTTGGGTGGAGATTCTAGCTTCGGCTTTGAGTTCAGAGTGAAAGAGGCATAGCCCTCTCGTGTTAAATAAAGAGTGATTCTAGCTGACTGACGGTCGTGCCCCTTCTTCTGCTTTAGCACTACTTCAAATGCTATGCTAAGCGATAACCATCAGAGTGAAGCTGCCTGCCTGGCGGTAACATAATAAATAGGTTTGTTGATTTATCCGCATTTGATTCCAATAGGGTAGAGAGGGCACCGAAAAGGAATGATTAAAACAAAAACCCATCCCATGCTGCCTTGCCTAAGATTGAACTCAAAGGTGCAGCACGAGAGGTAACCTTACACTTCTGATTCTCCGCAATCCACTTAATTAATAGTGGACTCCCAGTGAGTATCGTCAGGTAGGCATAGGTGCTCCTCTTAAGTGGAGTGAGTCTGGCCTACGATCAGTCTTGTCTTATAATTAAGTTCCACTTCTCCATCTCTTCCACCAACTGAATCGCACTAGGACCTTTCCGTGGGCGGGCAAAGAACTGGGTTCAGAGGTCAGGATCCCGATAAGGCCTCAAATCAATAACTATCGGATAATCACATAAAGAAGAAAGAAGAGTTGAAGCGAACTCAAATCAAACCGACAAGTGCCTGTAGCTAGCGAGGGACAAGACCCTTAATTGAGAATTGACCCTTTCGGGATAGGAGGTAGGCTCGTCCATACGATTCTGATCCGGACCGAGAAATTTCTTTAGGTCAGATTCGTCACATAGGTGAGATTATTAACCTTTTCTTCACCCTCAGATCATGGGCTCTCTTCAGTTCTGGTACTCACTCTGAATAAGGAAGAAGTTGAGTCCCCCAAGAGAGCCTTCATTCTTTCTCTAGCTCAGTTCAGGGGCTTGACTGTGTGAATGGAGAGAGGGGATAAAGTGCTCGACTTCCCCCTTTCATTCCCCGAATGGTACTCTTGCGGGGAAGGATTCTTGCTTTGAAGATGAAGGAGAGGAAGAGAGGCCCTTCTTAGATATGCTCCACCTCCACCTTAGGACTATATAGGGAAGTAATAAAGAATTATGCATCCCTTTCTGCATTAGGAACTGAACCGGAATCTGACTACTAGAGAAGAATCGCACGAGGTTGAATAGAAAGATGGCTGCCCCTTCGGATAAGGCATTCTCTTCCAATTCTGCTTCTCCTCCTTCTCTTTCCCTGTCAGAACTGAGAGTATAGAGAGAAAGAAGATGCTTAGGCCTGGTCGCATAAGTGCAGTTCCAATCGTGCCCACTTAAGTTAATTTTCCCCGGCACCCACTTTCTTTCTTACTATAGACAGACAGTAGATCTACTCCGCTGGGAAAGTGAAGCCCGGATCACTCTCTCTCCCGTATGATGCAGTTCTGTCGGTCTTTTTACGGGTTTCGTACCGCTCTCCTTCTTCTTTATCTAAGTGCTAGCATTACATTAAGCTGCGTGATACCAATTAAATAAAGGAAAAGTAGTCTCAGCTCGAGGGAAGAGAATAAGTTAGATTGCCCCAGCAAGTCGAGTATCTTTAGCGAACTGCCTAGCCTACCATTTCACGATCAGTGCTTTTACGCTCCTGGACTGTTGGGAGCACAGAATCAAGGCCCGGCGGTCTAAGTTCAGAGGGAAGGTTCTTTCTAGTGATTCTTCTACTAGTGATTCTTCTTGCGTATTTACTATTTTTGGGAGAAGAGAAAGTCAATAAGTTTGGTCCGGGTGGAGCATATCCTACAATCCCCCCCTGTCCGGGGCCTCCCCTCTCTTTGAATTCGGGACTCTTGCGCAAGAATAGCATCAAGTCTGGCCCCGGTGCCCCTCGCACCACTTCCTTACATCTTATTTCAGTCCAGAGCCTGCATCAAACCAAAGATCATTTATTAATAGATAGCAAGACGAAGCGGTCCCTCGCGGTATCGGTTAGGTGGGTGTCAGAGAAGCGGGAAAGGCTTAGAGGTAGGCCCTCTACTTATTGAACTCGGCACAGCACCTTCATTTGAGACCTGTAACGGGACTCAGCAACTATCTGAGTGTGGCTTTCATTCTCTACCTCTAGATCCCCTCTTTAACCCTCTCTTCTTGGGGGCTCACTACAATAAAGTCTTAGGTTACGTTACGATCCGCTCCGGAAAGCTTTGGAAAGAGCGAGACTAGGTCATCTTTTTAAACTAGAACCGCTTAAGCAGCAAATCCTTGCATCGAACCTTTGAGTGGCATCCCCAGCTACTTAAAGACTCGGGGAGCGTGAATCCGGTACTTAGCTGTGGCTTTTGGTGCTCCGATAAAGTCTTCGTTCTGAGGAAGAGTTGTTCTTCTTCAACGAAAAAGTAGGCCCGGGAAGAGCTTAGCCTTTTCTTAGTAGTAGGCCTCCGAGGGATAGGAATGATTGAGACCCAATTCGGAGGATAAAGCAGGTCAATCACAGGCCCGTCGGGAATTAATTCCTCAGCGCTTCGGGAGAAGTTTTGTATGTTAACAGTAGGTTCTTCCCCGCTAAAACTCTGAAACTCTCTTTCTCGTACACTGGCCAGCTCAGCTAGGGGGACTCTACAACCATCAAGTCCCATTCGATGAACCAGGAAAGGCAAAGAAGACTCTAAAAGCGCTATCACTCTCCCCAGCTCACAAGTCTATGTGCCGACAAAGAACCCAGGACGGGAAGAATCAAAGGAAGAGAACTGTAGGCCCTAAAATAAATATAAACCGGAGCTCCGGTTAATTGATTGGTGCGGAGAGGAAGAATCTGCCCCGTGCCCAGCTTTCCTTGTATTGTATAATAAGAAAGGCTCCTTTAAGGACAATAGGGGCCATGAGACTTAGAGGATGGATTCTTTCTTGGAAGACTCTTGTCGAGAACTATATACTGCTGCTTCCAGCCTTTGTTTGAACTCCTTTTCTCTCTTACTCTTAGACTTGAAGAGCCGCTTCTCTTCTTATCTTCTCTGATCTGAGAACATCTCTCTCTCGTTAGACTCCTTCGCTTACTTAGTGGTGATTACGAAACGCAGCTACTCAACAACTAAGCTCGGTGGAAAGAGGTGACTTCTAGCTACATCGCACTCCGGAGGGAGACCAATGACACTTTTTAGAGAGAAGGAGCGACTCATCCTATTAAGTAAGTAGTTCTAGTTCGCCCCTCCGACTTACTGCTTGAAGGGTGAAGAACTTGAATAAGAATATGCGTAGGGAAGACGACTAGGCTCCTTCCCCTTAGTAGGGCACCTGAGTTCTTTCTCTGCGCCTTTCCTTACCCCACTGGAGAAGAGGCTCAGAGGCTAAGCAAAGAACTTTATCCTATTACGCTACGTTAGTGTCAGAAATGCCCTTCCTATGAATATGAGTCTTGAACAGTACTTCCTGGAACTAGGGCATAGCCAGTCTCAACTGCATTCTCCCAATTCACCTTCTTTCATCTCTTCCATTTGCGGATGAGGAGAAAGCCACCTGGCACGAGACCCGGTTTCGGTACCTATGCCGAGTAATGGCTGTGGATATTATTCAGAGGATGTGTCAGCGAAGGTAGTGTAAGGCTTTCTTAACTAGAAAGAAAATGGGGTAGGTCTCTTCCCTTGAGCTCGGATTTACCTTGGGCAGATAGAATTATACTCTTAGGTCCCGAGTCCCTTATATTCTTTTTGCCCACCCGACGCCGAAACTGACGCGACTGGCTAGAACGAGTGGAACGCCCGTGCAACTCACTATAGCTATTCGGAACTATAAATGAAGACAAGAGCCGACCCGGGTTCATGGGATCCTCTGTGCCCTGTATCGAATTCACTAAAGCAGCTCCTGAAAAGAATGAATTGACATCCAGAAGGACTCCTCGACCTTTATTCCAGAGGAGTGGAAGTGGTTGTGTGTGGGACCCAGATCGGACTCGGATCTTATAGGCGAGAAGGTACCAAAGCAATAAGTAGTAATTGGTGCGCTGTAGAGGGAAGAGATGTGAGTGACTCCCACTATTCAGAGGCAAGTATTCATAGGTAGCACTAGGGTTTCTTTTAATCTGCCCCTTTGCCTAGACTGATTTTGATTAAGATAGGTCCGTAAGGCAGCATGAACTTGACCCTCCGGTTCAAGAGATTCATCCTCATCCATAGTCGCCTTTACCTTAGCTCTGCTTGAAGTGCTGGCGAGGAGAAGATCTTTCGTAGTTTTGAATAGCCCCAGCTACTGCTGCTTCTTCAAGGTCTACGAATGGCAAGAGGGAGGGAAAGATAAGAGATCGGACGGGGAAGTAGGCAAGCGTAGGGTAGGGAAGTTCTTTTCCCCGCTTTCTGTGGGTCGTTCATGGAAGATCTTAGGCTGATTCGGACGAAGAAGGTTGTGATTGGGTGTCTCAAGGTCCCTCCAATGCCCTATATGATATCCCTTTAAATTCTTTCGATCGCGCACCTTAAGGCTGTGTGCTGGCTCCACTTGGCGAGTCCCGGGCTACTTTGAGAAAGGAATGCCGGGGGATTTAGGTGGTAATGAAGGTAATGGAGAAGGGCTTCAGTATCTTTCCATTTACTCTTTCGGCACTCACTGAAAAGTTCCCATCAATCAGGTAGAGATAGGAGAAGATCAGTAGGTCTTTCGGTACTGGCCCAGAGCATAATAAGTAGAATAAGATCTTTCTGGTGAACTACCCAAAGCAAAGTCAATCTCAAGCCCCCTAGGGTAGCTAATGAGTCAGTGAAGCGCGAACGCGGAGTCTTCCGGGTCTTATTGTGAGCTCGACCGGAAGCTTCACCAATAGTGAATGGGCTTGAGCTTGAATCATTGAATTGCTCGGGCCTTCACTAATTAAAAGAAAGCTATTTACAAGTAATTTGCATCTGAATCTTCTCTTCTTTGGGGTCAGTATCTGGGCACCTCTAACTGAACTAGGGATCTAATCTTCAACTTCTTGAACAGCGGCTACTAGATAGAGCATCCCAAACTGAGGAAGCTACCGGTGCTAGTAGGTCAGCTATTTTATTCGTACGAGGGTTCGCGGGCTATCACCATCTTCAATTCATTCATAGCATCTCGATTCCGAATATGGAGTGGAGTGCAGGAGGTTGAAGTCAGAATAGGCTCCAAATGAGTTGAGAACTATATTTTAGATATAAATTCAATTCTATGGGGCCGGGGCCCGGACAGACCAACGTGCATAAAAATCCGGCCAAAGAGAGCATCCGATGCCGCTTCACTTCAGGCTAGGGGCCTTGATTAGTGCTCGGAGGTCCTTCCTCATTCCCTGAGTGAGAGGGCGCCGGTCCAGCAAGAGGCTGCGCGAACCCTTTCTTAAACTCATTCCTAGGACGTAGCGAAAGCTAGAAGAATAAGAGCTTGTGCGACCGGTCCATCAGTCAAGTCTTCCAGCTGCCCTAGAATAGAAGCTGAACTTGCGGTCAGGTGCTTTAATTTAACACTAGGACGCCCCCAATGGTCATGGTTCCTTAATAATAGGACAAGACGCGGATAACTGCCTCCCCTAGCAATAGCTATTCTTCCTTTCCCGGGCAGGGGTAGACGAACTAGAATCAATGGATGACTCGCGCTATCACTTGCCTCTGACACCGGTGCGGAAGAGAGTAGGTCGACCCCCGCAAGAAAAGGATCAATGCAGACCCCCATCTCCCTTTCCGTGCTCTCCTGTCTGTTTTTTGTGGGGAAATATAAATCTGACAGAATCATTACTCTATATAGTACAGTCAAATCCAAGCCAAGAGCAGCTAGAGAACCGGACGGGAACCATTAAGCAGCGGGCCTGCGCTGGACCGAGGAAGAGATTCAGAGGTGCGAACGCGAAGTCGGAGCGAGACTCTTTTCCTTAAGAAGAAGCAAGGAGGCGCAGAGAAGGGAAAGGGCAGGTTGGATGGAAAGAAAAGACAAAAATCATTGTTGCTATTGATGCGCTCCTACTGGGATCTTGATCTTGACTTTCTTATTAGAGATAGGAGGTTCCCACATTCCTCGACTTCGCTTCTTCATGGTTAGGCGCGGAATAGGACGAGGGGCGAGCTATCTTAACTGCTGAGAGTTTCAGATCCAATCCAGATGCTGGGCAAAGAGTATCAGATTAGAGGAGTACAATTCATTAGCTGCAATGTGAGTCTAAATGGATCTGCCTAGCTCTGCGTCACTCTCGTTCGCTCCTCACCCAGCTATAGCTAATATTATTAGATTGGTAAAGAACCGATCTAGACCGGCACAGCAATTCACGTAGATATTTCCACCCCCTATCGGAGGCACGGCACCCAGATCTGAATCGTATGCCCCGGAAGATCTCATCTACTGTTGGTGGTCTTCCCTGGAAGTTGAAGTAAGGATCTTCCCAATTGAGTAGTCCCTTTCTCTCCTCTAATCTGGGGACTAGTCTTAGTAATGTCTTATTATTGTTAGTGTCAGACCGTCTATCTTCAGTAGCATGGTCGGTCTATGGTAGCTGTCGAATAATGGGCGATGGTCCACTGTAGTTATCGAATAATCTACTGAGCGCGGTCTTGATTAAGTGGTTTGCGGGGTTCGACTCTTCCTTTTGTTTTTTGGGATCATAGGATCTACTCCTCCAAGGTTTTGGGGTGCTATTGGGGAATGGATCAAAAGAATCATCCTCTGCCCAGCTGCTTTGAAAAGGGAATCCCGCTTGCTTCGGTCTTGAATCCACCAAGAAAAGAGTGACTTCTAGCTTTTAGAAAGAGTGATAGAACGCTTTGGGTAAGAGGGGGCTCATAGAGCAAGAATGAATAGTCAGCAAGACGAACACAATGCAGAGCTGCTAACAGGGGCCTCCTCCAAAGCTGAGACTCTCCATGGGGCATGACTGAATCGATTCCCAACTATCGAATCAAATCAATCCATTCCTCTCCCCTCCCTAAATCAGATCCTCGAGCCCAGTCCGCCCTCGCTACGCACCTTGACTTATCCAGGTGTCGCTCCCGTGGCCTAAAATAGTAATAGTCATATAATGAGCTCTAAGCTCTCGCTCGAACTATAAAGCCTGCTCCTCTGAGCCTCTATCCAACTCTATCACATAGATTGCTACCACTACTTAGTGAGATTCCCCCCTCAGAAAGGAATATCCACTCCTTTGATCCCTAGCATTCCAAGCCCTGGGAAGTGCCCTAGTTCCTATCTACAAGACAGACTGACCGCCGCCCATAGCTTGATCTGTCCCATCTGTGGTTCTGATCTTACATAGCAATTCCCATTGCATTTCCGGGGAGTGGCACAAATAGATGAGAGAACTAAGAGATCTCGAATAATAGGCAACGCAAACCGATTACTTATTAAAATAATTTATCCTAACTTTATCATACCAGACACCCACTGAGAGCTCCATCTATAAATGACTGAACCACCTTCACTCCTTTCCTCACTGACTAGACTGTAGAGACTAGCCCTCCCTTCACCCTTAACTCAGAGTAGACAGACTGCCACCTCACGACCGCCTCGTCCACTGCTGGTTGGACATGTTCTCACTGCATTCATCTACTTCCGTCCTCTACTGACAAGTCCTCTCTCCCAGGTCAGCCTTTCCACACATGTCTCGCTCAGTTGCGCTATGCTACCATAGTCCTTAGATTCTTGTATCAGTGCTACCCATTCCTCGCATATCTTCCTCAGTTGTGCTCTGCTGTGCTACCGTTGGTAAACAGATTGGGGTCAAGTAATTGGCCTTTCCTACCAGCCTCTAACTGTCCCTATTCAAGTGCTGCCATCGTTCTACGTCACTATCGTTCGTTCCTAACTTCGATATGCGAACCATCCCGGAAGTCCGCAGAATCAGCAGTGGACTCAGGTCATTAAAAAGCGGAGCAGACGAGAGCTAGCATACTCAAGTAGTAGGTGAGATGGATTCTCATACCAAATTATGGCGCATCTGCCTCGCCGAATAAAGGGGATAGCTCACCCGAAAGAATCCACATACGATCGACCAGGCAAGCTAGCAATGGGAGTAGAGATTCTGGCTTTCGCGGGCTCTTTTTATCCGGAGAGGGCCAATGGAGGAAGAGGACTTAGAAGATAATGGGGTATTGTGATTTGATGGCAGTAGTCGACCGAGGGCAGGGATCTAGCCTGCCTTATCTATCTCCCGCCCACCTTCAAGAGCGGCAGGGGCTAGCACTCTTTCTCCCACTTGGATCAGAGCTAGACGGAGGGATAGCGAAGAGCAATGACACTGAATGTCCCTACAAAGCAAGTCAGACCCGCTCCTGGTCGTTCATGTTCCAAGAGCTCAAAGGGTTTTGGGAGGATCGGTCAAAACTTAAAGCAGGTGGAAGAGGGTGGCGTATCAGAAGGAGTAGCCAGAGCATTCCCTAACAGGCCTATACGAACTCAATTAGTCAGTCTGGGGCTGTAGAAGGAAATGGTCTATTGAGGATGAGAGGTAGTACTGTCATTTCGGAAAGGGAGATTGGAAGAATGCAGGCTCATTGTTCAAAGGCTCACTCCGCCCTAAACCTACTGCGGGGCTCACAATAGAGATTGCTATGCCGGTCTAGCCCTCTCTAATGCTTTTAAAGTCAAGCAAGGTGCGAAGCAGTGCAAGGACGTGAAGGCATGCCGGGAAATGAAGGTGCGGAGCGGAAGTGGAAGGAAGGCCTTTTCCGTATGTCAACCCATCAACATGGTAGGAGTTCTCCTTAACTTAAGTGAGATGCTACGCTCTTCACATGCACTATATGCAGATAGGAATGAGAGTAGCCAGCCTTAAATCCCAATAACTTTCTCTGGCATTCGCTCCTCGGAGATACGTTTAAGATCCGATCCCGCTTTCCACGAAAGAACTCTTTGCCGAGAATGCCGAGCCCGGATAAGAATCTGACCAGGAACTCAAAGGCAGAGGAATTATATCTAACAGTAGAAGCCTTCCCTCTCGAAAGCCCTGGCTAACCCATTAAGTTCTTCATGGACTTAGCCAATCACACTTAGGGCCTAAAATTATATTAAATTAGAGCCAAAGGAGATAAATAGCCCCAAAGGCCCTGCATTCATAATATAAGTTCTAATCCGCCTGTATATAATATAAGT
>JBBMKF010000065.1:6391340-6404692 GCA_037834155.1 Curcuma caesia | reverse complement strand
TATAAAATATAGAAATATGATACATGGAGTCCATACATCAATCATCAAATGATTGGCTCTAGGGCTCTCACTAACACTTACTTTGCTATCATTTTCAAAAGAAAATAAGTAATTGAATGAGATTATCATGTTCTAAAAGGTTTTCTTCAAAAGACTTATTGTCAAAGGTATATTTGTGTTTTTCATCACTTTACTATTTGATTGACTAGTTTTTTTTCTTATTTGTAGTAATTTTGTTTGTTATATATTTCCACCCATTCAATAATAGGGTTATAGGAGATTTCATTAAGCTACAATGCATTATAGATATTGATGTAGCCAAGGATTGTATTATTATTATTATTATTATTATTATTATTAATCTAGGTGTTTGGGAATTCGATCTAACTAGTCTTGGAGGTGGACTACCTAGCCCCATAGATTGGTCACCAGACAAATCCAAAAGTACAAGCGACTCCTCACCCAATAGCTAACGTCCTATATTTCTCATCCCACATGAGTGCTCTTTCATTGCTTGACATTGATCTTCATCATGCAATCAAAGTTAGGGTGTCCAATGGTGTGCATTCTTGACACGAACGCCACTAACAATTGTGATGGAACCCAGGAACAACGATGTATAGAACCCCAAGAACTAGGAGACAAGAGTTTAAGTCTTTACCCATAACCAAGACCTGGAATGATCCAAGACTACAAGGAAAGAAATAGCACACCACAAGGGTGATAAATTTCAATTGTTTGAATACCATGAGACAAACTCAATAAGTTCAGATGTTCTTTCAGGAACTAAGAAAGCACACAAGGAGAAATCTCACCAAAGAGTCCTTTCAATATTTAGAGCTCCCTCCCTTATCGCAATTAAGAGTACCAATGCATGCATGCAAGCAATTAAACTTGGCAATCCAAAATACACAAAGCCCCATACTTATTCAGTGTTATTCGAATCATCATGCAAGTCAGGGATGGGCTTATCTTGGTCTCTCTTTTCCCATAATCAGATTAATGTTCTTCTATTAGTCCATTTAGTGCTTCCTTGAACTGCTTTGCTCGAAGTCTTGACCTTCTGGAAATGACAAATGATCTCTCATTGCAACATTACAAACAGCTCCTTGATGTGCAACATTCTCCCCCTCTTGAAAAGGATCATCACCTACATCAAAATGGAGCAAATTAGTAACATTAAAAGTAGCATGTACACCAGACTCACTTGGCAAATCAAGTTTGTAGGCATTATGATTGATGCACTCTACCACTTGAAATGGACCATCGCCTTGAGGTAGAAGTTTAGAACATTATCTCTTTGGAAATCACTCCTTTTGTAGGTGAACCTGACCCACTCTCTCTATTCAAACACAACTTTCTTTCACCCCTAGTTAGTTGATGAACAAATTGCTAGGTCATTCTCTCAATATTCATCCTTGTTCATGAATCTTCTTCACGAATTCAGCCTTTTGCTTACCTTCTAAGTTTTACATGTTCACTCATAACCAAAGGAATCAAATCCAATGGTGACAAAAGATTGAATCCATAAACAACTTCAAATGGAGAAAACTAAGTTGCAGAATGTAATCTTCTATTGTAAGAAAATTCAACATGTAATAGACAATCATCCCATTTTTTCAATTTTTTTAATGACATCACCGAGTAAGAATGACAATGTTTGATTGACAACTATAGTTTGCCCATCAGTTTAGGGATATGACATGTAGTAGAGAACAACAATTTAGTTCTCAATTTCCCCCATAAAGTCTTCAAAAAATAACTCAAAAACTTTGCATCCATATCAGAGACAATGATTATATAAGCATACCACGCATCTTAACAACCTCTCTAAATAAAAAATCAGATACATGTCATTGGTTTTATGACATAAAATGAAATGTATCATAGAAAATCTATCTGCCACGACAAAAATTGAGTCTTTGCCCCTATTAGTTGGGTAGACCCAAAACAAAGTCCATCGAGATATCAATCCAAGGTTCACTAGGTATAGGCAAAGGAGTATATGAGTCATGTGGTTTCAACTTAGATTTAGCTTGTTTGCAAGTGATACACTTCTCACCAATTTTCTCCACATCACATGTCATATGAGGCTAAAACAAGTGATCTTGTAAAACTCTGAAGTCTTAGCAACACCAAAATGCCCCATCATACCACCACCATGAGCTTCCCTAGCAAATTTTTCTAAAATATTTAAAATCGAATGTAATGCTTCAAGTATTGGTATAGGTGTTGTACTTAAGTAGGAGATGAGACCCATTGCTCACTTCAATGAGAAGTTGAGTGGAGCAATTCTCAACTATCCCACATATGATAAGGAGATGTACGTATTAGTGAGGGAATTGGAGTCGTGGCAGCATTACCTATGGTTGAAAGACTTCAAGATTCACACGGATCATCAATATCTAAAGAGTTTGAAGGACCAGCATAAGTTGAACCAACGCCATGCAAAATGAGTGGAATTCATTGAGACAATTCCTTATGTGATTAGATACAAGCAAGACAAACAGAACATGGTCGTTGATGATCTCGAAGGGCTTTACTTGCCTCTTTGGGTTTGAATATATTAAGGATTTATATGCTAACGATGCTTATTTTTTTGATGTGTTCAAAGTAAAGGAATGGAACATAGCTTTTCTTTCAAAGTATTGAATGCTCTCCCTTGCTCCTCTCCCCACTTGAATGACTTATTTTTCTTGATGACTTCAGTAAGAGGAGTTGCAATATCACTAAAATTATGAATAAACCATCTATAGAAGCAGGCCAAACCACGGAAGCTCCTCGCTTGGCTAATTGTTGCACATGTTGGCTACTCTTGGATTGCTTTCAACTTTTCCTCATCCATCTCAATGCCTTTAGCACTAACAACAAAACTAAGAAACACAACTTTCTTCATACAAAAGGAGCATTTCTTGAGGTTAGCAAAACACTTCTCTTCATTCAACACACTCAAAACAAACCTTATATGCGTGACATGCTCTTCCAAGCTTTTGCTATAAATCAAAATATCATTGAAATACACAACTACAAATCTTCCTAAAAAACACGTAAAACATGGTTCATCAAATGCATAAAAGTGATCGGTGCATTAGTTAAACCAAAAGGCATTACTAACCATCATATAAGCCATGCTTGGTCTTAAAATTGGTTTTCCATTCCTTCATCCTAATATGATGATATCCACTCCTGATGTCAATCTTTGTGAACACACAAGAACCATGCAACTCATTAAGCATATCATGAATCCTAGGAATTGTGTGGTGACACTTTACCATTATATTGTTTATGTCTCGACAATCAATAAACATCCATGTCCCATCCTTCTTAAGTAACACAAGAACTGCACAAGGGCTCATGCTTTCTCGAATATACCGCTTCTCTAGCAATTCAGTAGCTTGTCTTTGAAGTTCCTTTTTGCTCCAGATTGCTTTGATATGCAGGTCAATTTGGGATGGATGATTCGGGTATGAAGTTGATTTGATGTTCAATTCCTCAAATCGGAGGCAAACCAGGGGGAACCAGTTCAAGAAACATCCTTAAATTCCTATAAGAGAGAAACAACTACACTTGGCAAAGAATCGTTAAGGTCGTTAGGGCTCAAGAATGCCTCCTTATACAAAATTATAAGTGGTAGTTGTTTTGAAAACAAAGCTCTTTTGATCTCACTTTTATTGCATAGAAGCTTTTTTTTCCACTCCATTCACAATTTTTTTCAATTTTTTCCTTCTTTCTTTTTCAGCTCTTTTTGACTCTTTTCTCCCAATTTCTTTTTCTCTCTTCTTTTTATTCGCTCTTTGTAATTTCGGCTAATCTTCCATAATTTGTATTGGAGTCAAGGGTACAAGAGTAATAGGTTGTCCCTCCTAGGAAACAAAATACCTATTCGTGAACCCATCATGTGTTACCTTCCAATCAAATTGCCAAGGCCTCCCCACAATAACTCATCTTCATATTTGCTAATGGAAATTGCTACCAAGACTTGCTTTATCACTTTGATTTCACCCCCAATCATTCAACCACTGAAGTCAATAAGGGCAAGGATGTTTTCGAGTCAGCAGTGATAAATTTTCCACCAAATCAGTACTTGTCACATTGGTGCAACTCCCTCCATCAATAATAACACTACAAACCTTGTTATTCACAAAGCAATGACTATGAAACAAATTTTCCCTTTAGTCATCTTCTTCCTCCTTAGCTTGCAAATTGATAACTCGTCTTTCCACCAAAGTCTCCAACAATAGTATGTTGTTCATCATCACTGTCCTCTTTTTGTGGCACTTCATAAGCTACTTCATGCTCATCTTTTGACTCAAGTTCACCTTGGCATTTATAACCATCACTCTGTTGTTCACACATTTGCTAGCTTTGTGATCATGCCTCTAACATTTAAAGCACTTGAGTTCATGAGATTTGGAAGAAGTCGACTTGCTATTACTTGGAGTAGTGGATGTTTTGGTTTGGGCTTCAAGAAGGGTTCAATCTTTGACTTGTTTTGCGGTTGTTCCTCCCTTTTTGGAGCTGCCTTTCATGTGTTGTTGGTAGCCATAGATTGTCCCCTCCTAGACAATCCTTACGATATTTGACAAGTCAACATAATGCTGCAATTTCTAACTTTAAACCATGCAAGAACCTAGCCATGGTGGCTTCCCAATCTTCATCCACATTAGCCTGCATCATGGACAACTCCATCTTCTTGAAATACTCATCTGCACTATTAGAGCTTTGAGATAATCTCTACATCCGCTGATATAAGCTCCTATAGTAATGACTGGGTACAAATCTCCTTCTCATGATCTTCTTTATCTCGTCCCAAGTGGACATAGGTTGCTCTCTATTCCTTTTCTGATTCATTACCACTTGATCCTACCAAACAATAGAATAATTAGTGAATTCAATAGCAGCTAGCTTAACCTTCTTAAGCTCTGTGAAATCATGGCAATCAAATATCATCTCCATCTTACTTTCCCACTCCAAATAAACTTCTAGTTCTATTTTCCCTTGGAAGGATGGAATCTTTAGCTTTACACTTCCTAAGTCATTAACCTTCTATTTCCACCAATCCTATCCTCTCTATAACCTATCTCCTCTATATCCAATCCAGCCCCAATTGTAGTTTGCCTTAGCAAATTCTTCTACCTCCTCTTGTTCTTCTACATCAGCCCACTAAGAACGATCTTGTTGATGTCTTCTCGGTGTCCTTGCTTCCACTAGATCTAGTCTATCATGGATAGATTCTAATTCAATGCTCATCATCTACTACATTTCTCCTATCAAGGCTTGCAATTGTAGGTTTGGAAGTTGTCTAACCTCAACTGCACCATCCTCCTGGATGTTGGACATTTCTACAAAGATGAAAGAAACCTCACAAGCACTGCCTTATATGTCTTTCTCTTACGATTGAGGCACTCACACTCATGTTTGCTCATGGGTAGGCTCTCACTTGATGATATTTCTTTAGTTCTTAATCAAACTATAGAACCAATCAAAATATCACGTAACAATACAAAACAAGAGAAATAGATTGAAACTTATGATGGCAACCATTTTGAGAGAAAATGAAAGAATAGAAGATTGAGAGTAAAAGGAAACAAGAAATGAATTGTTGAAGTCACTTTTAGCACAAGCAAATGCTTCTCTTTTCTTTCCTTTTATCTTTTTGCAGAATAGCAAGTAAAGATACTTTGCCTTTGAAAATGATTTTTTTTTTGCAGAACAGCAAGTAAAGATAGATTTAGCACTTGCCTTAGAAAACAAAGTTTGTTTTTTTTGCAGAACAGCAAGTAACAATAGATTTAGCACTTGCCTTTGAAAATGAAGCTCTGATACTAGATTACACGAAGCCCATTGACAATCATGATGAAATCATGATGGATAGAACCCCAAGAACTAGAAGACATGAGTTTAAACTTTTAACCTGTAACCAATATTTGGATTGATCCAAGGAAAAAAATGCCACGCCACAAGGGTGATAAGTTTCAATTGTTTGAACGCTATGAGACAAACTTGATATGTTCAAAAATTCTTTTAAGAACTAAGAGAGCACACAAATACAAATCACACCAATAAGTCCTTTTTAATATTCAGAGCTCCCTCCCTTATATCATTGATGGAGTCAAAGATAGAGAACAAGTTCCAACTCAACAAACTAATGAAGGAGATCAAACTATGGTTATGGAAAGAATGAAACACCCCACTTTAGATCTTCTTGATGATCCATTACACATCAATGGAGTCCAATAACAAGATTTAAAGTTAAAAAAGATGAAGGAACTAGTTAATGGGCTAATTGAAGATGTTATGTCCAAAGCTACAATTGAAGCAGAAGATAAGTCGTGCAGTTTAGTCAATCTAATTCAAGTCTTTGTGATGCACATCCAGGAGCTGATCGTGATGCACCTCAAACAAATGATCAATTTGCCACTTCCAGAAGGTCCAGTTACAAGACTTCAAACAAAACATTTCTAGGAAGCACTAAACGGACTAATAGACAGGCATTTTGCTGATTATGAAAAAGAAGAGATTCAGAAAAATCAAAGTATCAAAATCAAGGGTGAATCAATGTGATTGGGTTTATCTATGATGGAATGAGTACTCATTCTTACAATAAATGAGTATAAGGACATGTTTGATTTGAGTTGCTTACTCATTCAATGAGTGAGAGAACTAGTTTGATTTAAGTTGCTTACTCATGAGTAAGAGGACTAGTTTGATTTGAGTTGCTAAACTATTTAATTACATGCATCTATTACTCTTAATGGCTAGTATGAATGCTTTGTAATCTTAATTACTTCTTCCCACTATATAAGGGAGGGAGTATGTTTATGGAAAGAACAATTTTTGGATGAAGCTTTTGTTTGTGTGATCTCTTAGTTCTTGAAAGCACTTCTAAACTCATCGAGTTTGTCTCGTGACATTCAAACCCCCGAAACTTATCACCCTTGCGGTGTGACATTTTTTATCTGTAGTCTTTGGTTTGTTCCATCTCTTTGTTACAGGTCAAGGCTCAAACTCGTCTTCTAGTTCTTGGGGTTCTATCCATCGATTGTTCCCGAATTTCTTCATAATTGTTGGTGGAGTTCGTGTCATCAAACTCCAATAACAAATATGAATATATCAGTTGAATCATAAATAGTAGAATATTGGATCTACAATTTCATATTTGAATGTTGCTTGTCAAATCCTAAATTCATCTTAATCTTAAAAAAATCTTATTCTCTAAGCTTTAATTTTAATTTTGTTAATATCGAATCTAATCCCTACTAATGAGCCTAGAACCGCTCATCTAGTTTTGTTCTTGAATCTCAAATTTTGATACTTAAACTCAAGTTTAAAATTTTAATTAAATAAATAAAGTATTATTGAAGCCATGATCTCCTCTTGAAACCTTGAATGCAATTGTACTCTTTTCGGAACCTCTTGGATCACACGAACAGCAAGAACTTTGAGAGCACTTAGAGTAGAGAGTATTATGAGTTTTTGATGATTTGAACTTAAACTCCTTCAAGAGTCGTCAATTTGGATTGGATCCGTTGGGTTTAAGCTGGTTAAGTTGAAATTTTATCAACCCATTTTAAGATGGGTTCAGGTGGGTTGACCCGCCTAGGCGCGACCCGCGTGAGTTGGCCCATGGCGGGCTTGGGTTGACCCGCGAGTTGAAAAAACTTTTTTTAATTTAAAATAAAGTAAAAAAAACTCAGTAGACTAGTGGGCTTGACCCGTCTAAACCGTAATCCAAACTTAAAATTTTTAACTTGACTCGTTTAAACTGTAATCCAAACTTAAAATTTTAATACTTTCTATACTTTTTTTATTTTTTGATAAGTCCATGGGTTGGCCTGCCTAACCCGCAATTCGCCTTAGGTTAAGTTGGGTTGGAGGTTTCCCAACCCACCAAGTTGGTGGAGCAACCCGTTCTACCTGCCATATGAAGGGTTTCTAGCGGGTTGGGTCACCCCGTCATGGGTTGGCCCATTTGAAAACTCTAGCCCCTACCCTCCTTTTATAGTCATCTGTTGAGTTGTTGACATAACACCTATCCGGTTGCCTAGACTAGGTTCTTGTCGCCCAGACTCTATTGACTCAATTCCTCGAACAAGTGACGCTTCATTCGATCTGGTTAACGTAGCACCTCTCCAGTCACCTAAAAAAGCTCCAATCGCTTGGAAGCCCGATCAATCCATATCGCTAACTGATTCAATCACCTAGATAGCTTTCGATAGCTCAAACCTGATTCCAATCGCTTGGACCCTCCAACTCGACTTTCTACAACATAAAATTAGTCTAGAATACAACTCAATATAATGTCTAATATCTATTCTACCTGACCTACTAGGCCGGTTTGGTGTGAATTTACCTAACCTCCTGATTTCTCACTTGCTCGAAATTCACTCCTCGAAGACTTCCTTTTGTTTAGTTTTCCCTTTGTTTGAAGTTCACTCCTCCAAGACTTTCTTCTATCTAGAGTTCACTCCTCTAAGATTTTTTTCTTGTCAAGTATCCTATCACCCTTTGACCTATTTGGACATTTCCCTTACTAGAGATTTGATCACCCTTGACCAGTTTGGATTTTACACTTAGCTAGAGTTCACTTCTCTTGGGTTTCCAACCTTGCTAACATATGGTTCCCTACAACCTACTATGACTTCCTATTTGTTAGACATCCTGTCTCCTTTAACCTATTTGAACTTTCTCCAAATGCCAAGCATCCGATGGACTTTTATCAAATTTTCAACTCTCAGTCAACCTTGACTATAGTCACACACTTAGAGATATTGTCGATCATCAAAACCCTTAACTTGGAGGTCGATTGCACCAATAATAAGATTAATAATCAAAATCAATCATAAAAAACACAGTGCATACCACAATGCTAACAGAGGCTTTTAACGTGGTTTGGCAATGCCTTGGTACTATTCCATGGCTTATGATCCTTCAGTGGAACACTCCCAAATCATCTATATTTACTCTATGATAGCACTAGACGTGAAAAATGCTTTTATAAATTGTTCAAAGTTAGCACAAGAGACTAACAACATAGTAATTAGGGCTAACAAGAAAGCACAAAAAAATCACAAATATTGATGTGAATATGTCGGTTGTTGTTTTGACTCATGGCTTTTGGAATCCTTATAATAGCGTCCTTGAATTGCTTCATTGCCACAATCTTATTGTACTAGCACACATCGATTATGGCTTTAAAGTCATCTTCATGTAGTATTAGTCAACTCATCAGTATCAATCGATTAAATTGGATCAACTCAGACTAATTCCCTTGAATCATGACAGTTTCCATTGGTGACTATTTCATCCGAGCTTCGTCAATCAACTGCTAGTAGGTATCAACCTATTTAACCACTACTAATCAATTGCGTAATCACTAGTCTCTAGAATAAACCTTTCTATTTATTGCTTGAATTGACTACTTAATTCACTCAATCATTAGTCGACTAATGAACTCCTTCAGTCAACTAATATGTCAACTACAACTATGATAGAGTATGCCTAAGTTGGAAGTATCTCTTGCCTAAATATATTTGTTATCTCAACTCTCATCTCACCGTACACTTGTCTCCAATAGAATATCATTTCCTATTAAATTTCTCGTCCCTCGAATGGATTGAGCCCTCATGCTTTGCTTACGTATCCACCTTTCACCTTTCTCTTGAAATGTTTCTTGTCCCTCAAATGCACTAAGACTTCAACCCACTCCCTATATCATCTTTCACACTCTGCTTATGTAGTCCACCTCCCAAGCACAACTTTACTCCAATAGTCCTTGCCCAGTTGTCCTTCGAATGTCCTATATCACTTTCTTGATCTCTCCATTAACCAAGTCCCTACACACTCATACACACATCAAATCGCATGGCAAGATTTAACTTAAACCTGTTTGCACAAACATCAATTCCTATAGTTGCATTAGACCATTTGGATCACGATTGTATCAATAATCTTTCCATTTCTAATTTTGACAATCCATTTAAGTTAGGAAAAACAATGTATTCAATAAAATTGCAAAATGATACCAAACCTAAACCTTGACTGTCTTGCATCTAAGCTCCCCCTAGAGCCAAAAATTTTAAAATACCAACATTCTTCTTCTCCATCTTAAAACTTTATTAATCAAAAGAATATTAGGTTTCCTAACTTTAAATCATATCCTTCTCCTCCTTTAACAATATAAAAAAAAATTGTACTTGGACAATTTAGGGTTCCAATTGAAAATTAGATGTTTTTGTTGATTAATTAACTCCTGCCTAGTACCAATCAACTCGTGTTAGTTGACTGATAATCTAAAACAATAGACTATAATCCAAAAACACCATAACTATGCTAATTTTTTTAAATTTATCAAACTTTTAAAAAATATGAAATTTTATCATCAATTTTTGTTATGTGCTAATTGAACTTAAAAAGTTCATTTCCCTTTTAAAATCATATTAAATTTCAAGTTTTGATAAGTTTTAAATAGTTTCAAAGAACACGTCAATCATGATCATCAACCTAATTCATTTTGTTTAGGTTCCTTAATACAAAAAATCAAGTTATTCTTATTTTTTTTTGTGTGGGATGTAAAGCACGGATCCCTATATTGTGATCATGCAAATTTTATCCGATACTAAAATTACCAAGTCAACCATGTAATATATTTTGGATCTAATTCATCACAATTGACTACCCAAGATACTATAAAGATTAAAATTGAATTTTGACACCTAAAACAAATTAGGAGCCAACTAAGTTTAGAGCACTTCTTGAGAATATATATTATCCATACCTTCTTTATGAGTCGATTAGAAGACTATTCCAAGTTACTAGCAATGTAGTCATTGAAGTCAAAGATTCACATTTTAGCCATGAAGTCAATTGAACAAGTGTTCCATGTTATTGGAGTTGAGTTGGTCAAATTTTCTTAGCGAACGTAGAGCCAAGGGTTTATAAGCTCTTGGAGAAGAGCTAATGGACACTTGAAATTCATTGAACAGCATTTCATTTGTTGTGCTTCATTAAGATAGAGTTCCCAAAAGCAATTCAAGAGTATAAAAGGATTAGCAGGTTTCATCCTTTTCCCTTTTATTTCTATTACTAGGAAGAAGTGAGCATCTTTGGAAATTATGGTCAAGCTCATTAGGCCTTGTGAAATTCCATTGGTGAGGTTCAAAGGTTGGTGCGTGAGATGTTTATGCTTAATTTGTAGAAATTTACTTAATTGGCCTAATATTTTTTAACAGTGACACCCTTTCTTAGGTGGTGAAATTGGAGAATCTCTAAATCCAAACCATATTAAATAGTTTTATCAACATGTGTTTTATTTCATACTTATTTTTGTTGCATTTTAAATGCTCTAATCAATCATGCATTCCTTGAATTGAGTGTGTAGTGTGAAAGAAATTGATATAAAAAACATTGTTTATTACCACTATTTATCCAATCTGCTAAATCCTTAGAAGTTGGGCCTTCATCAATGTTAATTGAGAAAATAAATTGTGGGTCATATTACCGCGAAGGGAGATCAGCTTTTTTTTGCTTGAAATAAGGTATATTTCTTCAAAATTATTGCATGTAGGATGGGAATGAGTAAATGCCAAAAATGCACAGGCAACTGCTTTGAGTGGGAGCAAGAATTGGATACTAAGTCCAGGTTAAGGGACAAGGAAAATAGTGGAAAATTCACGTGGCCTGGGGCACATTTTGATAAATTTAAATAATAATTTTCCCAGTGTAAGTACACAACCTTTAGGCTGCATGAATTGAAAATTTGCCCTACAAATGACAAACCTAACTAAAACACATTTTGCAAATTTATCAAGCTACTTGAGCTAATAATTTGCCCTAATATTGAATGACATTAATGGTTAGGTTAATTTTCACAACAATCCAATTTTCCAAACACTAATAAGATAGATGGTGCCACCTTTTCTCGTCTCCTGGCTATTCTAATCCATGAACATACTTGAGCTAATAATATTTCTGATATGAGAATTTTCAATGGGACGGCTAATTCAGCCCAATTTATAAACTAGACCAACCCATGCTACCTACGAGCACTCAACCTATTAGGCCTCCATATCCATTAAGGGTAAATTGTGCTAGTAAACAAGCTCATATCAAAATAGAGGTACTTAATCATGTTTATCAACGATCTCAGATGGCAGTAATCAAGCACATCTCGCTTTATCTAAGAAAAGCAAAAACCAATATCAAAAGGCAATAAACTTAAGGAAGCAAATGTCAATTTATCTATGAAAATCCTTGACACACAACACTGATTAGATGGTAACTCGTTCACCTTGTAATTCCTTCCAAGAAAGCAAGGAGATGAGGCGTGCCACCCTGCCTACCTTCAAATATATAATATATACACATTTATTCTGTGGCAAATAAGACTGTTGTAAACAAGGAAGTTTTAAATACTTCAGAGGTTGCTAATGAAAGGAAAAAAAGGGTTCACAATATGGGATAGTAATAATAGACTTGAGCAGCTTTAACCATATACACCGATGGGCTCAGTTGCTTTCTTAAGCCATTCTGATTCTTGCTCACTCAAGTATGGCGCCAGTATTTCTCTACAATCTGAGTGGTAGCAATTTAACCATTCAATTTCTTCTGGGGTCAGCAAAGTTGAATCAATAAGTTTCTTTTGGTATGGTGCCTGTGCAAGTGAACACAAAATGCATAAATAAAGGAACCAACATGTGAACATGTAATTCATCAACAAAAAACAAAAAGCTCCAACCACAAAAACTAGATGTAAGATGGTTATAATAAAGAATGGAGATGTAATTCCATTAAACTATATAAAATAATTACAATGTATTTATATAATAGACCCAAGCATAAAAATGCATACAACTTCTAATGCATAGAAAATAAGTCCTGGTTAAATATTAGGTAAAGATACTGATGATCTAATGTTCAAAAGCTAAATTTGATTTTTGAATACAATACCTTTGTTGAAGTGGGATATTAGTGTCTTTATTATATTGTTAAAACTTTAGTTGTTTACCAAATAAATGACCACTTGACTTCCACAATAGATATTTATGTTAGTAGTAGCCCTAGAATCAATTATGTGATAATTGACTAGGAACTTTTGTATCATATTTTATTATTAATAAAGACAAAATTTGGCTATTATATTTATTTCATGTTTGTACCAAATGACTAAATATAGTAATGTCCTTGAGTAGTAGGTTCTAATCTATATCATATCAATAAGTTGAATTGATAGTGAGATGATGTAGAGAACACTACTCTTTACTATTCCTAATCAAACATTAATATTCAAGGATAATATTAATGCATTGAGACTAGCATGTAGGTCAATTGATGACTTGATCTCACAAGTCATG
>JBBMKF010000065.1:6364858-6391240 GCA_037834155.1 Curcuma caesia | reverse complement strand
CCGAATTGGATTAATTGAGTTAGACTCAAGTGAATCCAATTGGATTATGGGATTGAGTCTAATTTGAGTTAGACTCAAATATTGATTCATTAAAATGTTTAATGAATTAATAATAGAGGAAGACCAATTGTTTTTCTCTTCATTGGATGAAAAGAAGATGAAGAGTCAACATGAGAAACATGTGCTCTATTTGGATTTTAATTGGTTTTAATGTGGGGAAGCTAAAGAGGCAAAAATCCTTCATATTCATGAGATGAATATAAAAGGCTTTTCTTGTATTTTTCAAAGGTGCACAAGGCATTTTGAGCTATCTTCTCCCTCTTGGCCGAACACCCCTTTTTTTCCTCCTTGTTTTGGCTGAATCTCCTTGTGTGGCTAGCACCACAAAGGCGATTCTTCTTCGAAACTTGAGATCGTGTTCGTATGGATACCCATAGAGGTATGGACACTTGAACGTGCAAGAAATCCGGTGAATTGAGGACTAGCGGGATAAACAAAGGGTACACTTCAAAGGTATAATCTATTAGATAGATAAATCGAACTCCATACGAGTTTTCTTTAACATAGATCGCTTGTTGGGATCTTATTTCCGCTGCGAATTTTATTGTTTATCGCATAGAATTCCCTACAATTTATTGGTACAAATTTATAAAGTCTGGATCACTTAGACTTGATCTACATCATCGCATGTGTTTCACAGCTTTATTTGTACCTATGGCATTAGAGTATGTGTTACTATCTAGATGTCTATTATTTGAATAAATTTTATTTTTTAGAGATACTATTTTTCTATATAATTATCATTTTTAATACCACTTATAAAGACAATTTTAGACACTTATAAATTATATAAATTTTAGTTTTTTATATAATTAACTTCATGTTTAATATGTCCAATTTACCCTAACTATTTTTGTAGGTTTAGTTATAAAGGTGTTCTCCATTCAATTCTATGCAAGGTTATGTGATGCTTTGTGATAATAAAGTACATAACTTTACCTACAAGCCATTGTTATCAACAATCTTTAAAATTATCTTCTTTTATTTTATGATCTGGAACAAGTGTTTTAGTAGTTCATATTCAAATAAATATGTTGCTTTAAATCCATACTGTATTTTTTTTAGGCAAAGATTCACCTTCAAAACAATATATGGCTTTGAATTCGCTAAGTTCTATTAAATGATATTATAAATTAGTTGCTCAGATAAGGATTCACATTCAATTCTATTAATTGATTTTATCATCTTTTAAACTCGTTAATGTTTGCTTATCGATGTTATTTGAAAATTACAAAATGAAAATTAAACAATCATGTTTATCCCATTGATCTCTATGAAAAATCGTCACTAAGAATATTCAAGAAAATGATTAAATTAAAATAAACTATTCTTATTAATTTAACTCATCTAACTATAGAATCATTTGGTTGTCTTTGAATATGCATCCCATCCCAATTTATTTTTCAAATTTTATTATTTATTAGAGCTATATCTCACTTAGATAATAACATTTCATTTTATCAATTCCATCCATGCATTCTCCTCTCTTTACAACATTAGTTTTTTTAGTTGTACAACCTAATACAATTTATACAATAAAGTGGGTGTTATCGTAATGCTATTAAATTTTCTAACTCAACTCTAAGAACTACTTTCTACCACCCTCAATTTATTTTATTTAAGATATGTTTATTATTAGTTTCTTATTGAATAATAAATCTAAAATGTCTCAATCTCACAAAGAATTTCATGTCCATATAGATTAACTATTCTATTGTCTAGCAACCCTACCATAGAAACTATATTTAATATATTAGTTTATACCTAACTTTAAACCATTAGTTTCAACTTTTTTTCAGTTCATAGTTCAATTTTAATTTATTTACACTTCCATTAATTAGCACAAACCTACCCCACCCCCACCTAATGGGAAAAGGTTTGGTTGCTGTTGCTATTCCATTAATTAGCACACTATCATGGGAAAATAACATTCACCAATAAGGGTTATCTAGAATATGATGGTAAGTTTATTTAGTACAATACAAAACATTAGCAACTAAGTCTTGAGTTCACATAAACAAATAGCTACAATAAATTCATTCATCACACTCCTAGTAGTTCTAAAGCTAATAATTACAGTTTCATACATGTCTTTTTGTCACATCAAAATAATGATTGAACTTTTCTAAACCCCATTAAAATAATTATATAGAAACACTATAAACGCATCTACATAGAAATTGTTAAACAACTATTCCTCCTATGGTGTGGTTCATTAACTTATCTACTTGGCTGAAATATAAACCAATATTAGTTACCACATCTTATGAAATCCAATTAAATTCTCTCATATTCCATACACTCAAGAAAACAAGGAGTCATTGCCAACTCACCCAAGTTATGTGCTCAAACTCTAGATATCCTTTTTCACCAAAGTTGAATGAAGTTTTTGCTTGCTTGACTATAAGAACATTCTCCAATCTAATACCAAAGTTTCCATCTTCATAATAGCCAGGTTCTGTAGAAGAAAAGAAAAAAAATTAACAAGTATTCGAACAGAATGATCTGGAAATTTATATTGACAATTATACATGAGGTGAGCAAAAAGGTTAATAGAGTTCATTTGGACTAATTCAACAAAACATCATGTCGACAGATAAAAATATGAAAGCCATGTGATTGTTTAAATTAAAACCAAGAACACAACCTCAACTTGCACCAAGGATGCTAGTCAACATAATGAAAGAAAACTAGAGTAGATGCATTTTGTAGCTTAAAAATGAGTTGGATCAAAGTGAACTCATGCAGTCAAGAACAGAACGACACACAAACAGATAAATCTAACCCCCAGACCAATTTATAACATGATAATTCGATAATTGTATGGAAAACAAGCATTATTTACAGCACAGAAACAATTAGAAAATCCAATTGAATACTCAATTCTAGGAACATTAAAGAATCAAAGTATGTGAATAATAAAATTCCCCACAAAAAAAATAAAACAAAAAACTTCATCTATCCCATAAAACATGAAGTTGCTCCCCTAATATTAAACAAAAGAAAAGAGGATTGAGGAGACGAAATGTTTTATCATTTATTCAAATAAAGATAAATTTGCTTTCGAATTAGAAGAGTGACTTGTATTTAAATTTATCGGGAATTTTCCTCCTAGAAAAGACATCTTGCATCATGTATCTTTTCCTCTCTTGAACATATAGGAAATGTTGCACATGCACGTAGATTCAGGCAGCTAATAATTACATCAATTTTAGCTATGCCCTTTACAATATCAAAACAAACAAATTTTTGTTTTCACATAGAATCGATGCAGAAGAAATGGTCTTTTTTCTTTTTCTTTTTTTTTCAAAATTGCAAGGGAACCAATTACAAAGAGATTTCTTCAACAATTAATCCCAAAAAATAACTCTCTATAAAGATACAAGCATCATCATCAAAAAATATTTGAAAAATATCCCCTTCACAGGTCACTCCACCAATAAGAACCAATTAAAGAAGATAGCATCATCATGAGGAACAGCCAAAGCACTAACATCCCATCCTCCATATTCACTAACAAAGCATTCTCCTCATTCACTAATACAAAGCCCGATGCACGAAGCTCTAGCCAGTACAAGGTCTTGGGGAAGGGTGGGACCACATTGAATCAATTGTACGCAATCTTATCTTGCATTTTTGCAAGAGTCTGTTTCTATGACTCAAACCTGTGACCTCAAAATCATATAGCAACAACTTTACCGTTGCACCAAAGGTCTCCTTCTCATTCACTAATACAAAAAGAGAAAAAAATAGCACAAACTCCTACAATCAATGAGAAACATCATTTCATCAACTCAATCTCAAATATTTCGGTATCTAGGTATTTCTAATATTTTGGCATCTAAGCATTTCTAAAACTTGTTAGTATTGAATCTTTCATCAAATAAAAAATGCAAGACGTATGCAGATGAGAGAAAGCAGACTGCATTTCTTATAGAAAAACCATCATACCACTTTGTTAGCCTTCAGGTAGGTTCCAGTAGAATAATGCAACAGCCTAAATAAATATTTGAAACAAAGTTCCATGTCGGAGTTTGATCTCTAGTGGGAAAGATACAATTTTGATAATAAGCCGTGTCAACGCACTACATGCTCCAATGCAATTCAAAACATTTTGAATCAACTCAACTAAATTTTACTTTAATAATTTCTTTCTAGTTAACTTATTAACCACTTATAGTAATTATAAAGTCAATTAAACCAAAATTTAAGGGCAACAAATTAAATCATATAACAATCATGTTGACTAATGATTATATTTTTTTCTAATACGACAATGAATGCCATAGCTTGAATGTAAACATTGATTATTCTCGCAACATAATGAGATATTCGATAATTTCTCGAAACCAGTAACATTTTACCCAGGCCAACAAAAGAATATGTAGCAGTCGGCAACTAAAATAGTATGTTTTGACCACACTGTCAGATACTGACCATCACTTGAAACCATGCCTTAAGGTAGGCCTCATGTCAAACATGTTCCAATTTATTCAACATAAAAAAGAAAATACGTTGATGGTTCTTGTTCCTACAAAGTAATAACTCTAACTCTTTGCTATAACCATCTGGATAAGTGAAAGAACGAAGGCTAACCAGAGGATAAGTGAAAGAAAAGCAAGATGTTCAATAGAGCCATCAAAGGTAAAGAACATTGAGTGATTTCTCACTAACAAGGGTTACCACAAGTCCTCAATGCTTCACTTGCCTTGAGGTTTTTCTAGGAGTGGTTCACTGCACAAGAAATTACCAAGTTATGTTGCATGGAGGACGGTGCTATTGTAGATGAGAATGGTTGATTTGTGGGTAGAGTATTGTGGAGCAAAAAAGCTATGAACTTTTCTGATGTCAAAGGTTATGGGAGAAAGAAACTGAGTTATACCTCCCGTTGAAGGGATTGATGAAAATATAAGAACACAGTTAAGGACAAAATATTAAATGTTAGTATTAAGAGATAACCATACCATATTAACTAAAGCACCAAATATGGAACTAAACCACAAATAACTCACAACTCCCAACAAAATAATAAACTTGGACTTGAAAAGAAATGGATATTAATAATCCAGGAAATTAAAAAATAGACTATCACTACCATCTGTCACAGTCATTGATGCTTGTAGTGCCACATTTCTTGCATGAGGCCTGAAACTTATTAGATGTGGACCTAAAATATGAAATTTAGTGTTACAAGGTTTTATAGATGATAAATGATTAGATCCAAAAGATAAAAGAATAGATTATTATATACTGACCTTCATGAACATTAAGGTAAGATCCAATTCCATGTCCAGTCCCATGTCGATAATCAAGGCCATACTTCCATAAAGCAATTCGAGCAAGAATGTCCAGAGCATGTCCTGCAACAGATATAAATTAGAAGATTTCACCAATGTTTTGGTCATATCAGTATATAAACTCTTAATTTAACTCACCAGTTGTACCATTGGGAAATCTTGCAATATCCAAGGCAATATGGCCTTTGAGAACCTATTCATTCCAAACCACCAATTAGCATACAAGGTAGGGTTTAGCTACAGCAGGAAAGATAGACAACATAACTATTTGGCTACAACCATTCCAAGCTATAATATGAGGTCTGATAAATAAGTCTTACACAAATGCTAGTTTGATGAAATTATATAGGACATGTTCAATATGAATAAAATGCAAGCAATTGCCGAAAACCATGCTTGGAATAATGGGTACTACTATCAGCCAAATGAAGACACTAATTTAATCTACCTCTTAAGAGATAATAGAAACATGGCACTAACTCATGATGCATGTAACAGTATGAGTTTCTCATATTACCAAAACAATATGTACTTAACAATTAACATTCAACTAGGAGTAAAGCCAAGGTTTGAAATCTCATACTGTACGGGCAAAATGGTCGAAATGTATCGTTCAGTAAATTACCGAAACTCGATATTACTCGGCACCGAGACAATCTCCTGTGACGTAGTGTCAATCATGCTAACGAGCATCATTTCATATGAACATTTGACGCCCTTTGACATACTAAAATTAAGATGGTGTTATTTTTTTTTATAGTTTGTCTTCATACAAGATAATGTAAAAATTATAGCATTACACATGGAAAGCAAATATTGAATTTAACTATGTAATCGTTTATCTTTTTCTTATTCAACTCTTTCCTTCTTTGACCGCCAATTTACTACCAACACTATACATCGAAACATCAGGACGATACCAAAGCAGTATCATTCGAATCAAACACCGAAACACCGACACAACACGAGATTTCGAACCTTGAACTAGATCCTTATCTCAATGAAATCTGGTTACCAACAATATGATACATGTCCAATGTATTCCCACATAACTGAAAACGACAGCAAGAGTAAAAATTCCCACATTCCCATAATCAATTCCTTGGGATGGTAAATAGGACGTCTTCTAACCAAATTCCTGTGGAACCTTTTGCAAAAGCATTCAATGCATAATCATTTTCGAAAAGGAATCTAGAGAAACTTCATATGCAAGGGAAATTTTAAGTCTAATAGAAATAATTATAAAAGCACATTTCAAACCCATAACCATGATCATGATTATTGTTAATGTCATATGATTGACATGCATCCCCATCTGCAAATGAAGCCAAAACAACTAGAAAAAATAATGGAAAAATGAATAGTTTAAACAATTCAATCACATATATCAGTGAAGTCTACTGATAATATAGCAAAAGACACCCACGAAGATTTTGATACGATAAATGTAAAGATAACATCTGGAAAAAGAAAAGCTAGAATTAAATTAAAAGCTAAAGACTACTTCCAGTCATCACAGAAATACAAAAAAAAAAAATCTCACATACTGCAGTATAGCATGATTTTTCATGAGCAGAAGGTTTGCCAAAATGCACAGTCCTGGTTATATCAGTTGTCCCATCTAGATACTGTAAAATGTTGATAGTTACAAGTTAATGCTGAGACTTAGACGAAATATTTCACTGGCCTAAAACTTAAACATTCATCAACTTAAAGTTACCTGTGCACCAGAATCAAATAGATAAATGCTATCAGCATCAAGTTCAGAACATGTATCAGCATGAGGAGAGTAGTGAATAACTGCTGCATGTGGACCAACAGATGAAATGGTTGGAAAACTCAGCCCCTTAAAGTTCTGTAATCAAATCATCCCAATTATACTAAGCACATAGAAAATGTCAAAAAAAGAAAAAAAAGGAATATAATATTTCAAGACATCAGTCCATAAATCATCATCGCCAAGATCACCAAGTCTTGTCTATTCCAAATATTTGGATTTGGCTACATGAATTTTATCCCTCTAAATTTCTATGCAAGGATATATCACTAGTAATGTCCAAATCAATTAAATTATTATTTATTCATTGGCTAAGTATTCTTTGATCTTCCTCTACACCTCACACCTACTTTACCACATCTTTGCCAAGGAAGAGGACAGTTGGAAGTACATTTCAGCACTTGTCTTCTTCACCAACTGTAGCTCTTGTCGATATTTGAAGCCATTGTTGATTACTTGCCAATCTACACTTAAAGTCATCATCATGAACACCAACTCAGTGGATCTCCACTGATTACCTAATAGAGAAGAAAATCTATGCCATTACATCATGAACACCGTAGGGGATGTGATAGTTGAGACAACCCCAAAACCCTAAATGCAGATATCTCCCCTCTAACCAGCTTGCATACTATCTATATGAGGCTTGATAATATGCAATTGATTAAAGATGCCGACAATAAGAACAATAATCCATGTGAATAACTATTTGAAGTCAGCCACATAGACATCATCCCACCACATAATAGTTTATTGTGAGAATATGATAGCTGAAAATGCTTCTTTCTTAAAGACTCAAGGTGTGGTAATGGGAATCGAAGTTAAATAACATCATTGTGATGCCAATAAAAGTATAAACAAAAGCTAAGGAACTTATGATACATACCTCTTGTTTTGCACGGAAGTTTTCTAATTTATCACTTACAGATACCTCTGTTAACTTCATCATTTCTCTGCAATAACTTGAAATTGTCATGAAAATACAAACTAGGAAATCCTTAGCAAACAAGAGAATAGATCATAAATTTCAGGTAGGTAACAAAAACGGAAGCATAAGACTTTTTTAAGATCATTTAAAAACAATAGAAAGAATCACAAACTAAATCAATGGATTGTATTTACAAGGCAAAATAACACAATGGTCATTCATAGGATACTGTAACCTCAAACTAAGCAGATTAATTTTATACGCACAAACAAAGCATTTATAGTTTTACAAAATGGTTCATGTGCTTTATAAGCATATACAATAATAACTGAATCGCACATTTCATATGCATTGATATTATGCAGTCAGGAAGTATATCATCATACTTGGACTACATAGCGTATATATGATTGCATATATTCTAATATTCAATTAGCAATCTAGAATTGATTTGGTGCTAAAGCAAACATCATTAAAAGAAAATGACAATGAGAAAGATGATGAAGTATATGAATTCCACACATCTATATAATATCTAAGTATCGACAAAATAAAAAGGGGTGAGGTAACTACAAAAGATGTGTCAAATGTAAAGAAATGATTAATTAATGGTTTCCTAGAAGAAGGATCATACTAGGATCCAACTTAATAAGAATTAGGTTCAGAAGAGTTGTGGTTTAACAAGCCCCCATAGTTATGATGTAGCTTCAAGTTTCCTCAAGTTTAAAAAGTGTGTGCAAATGGTAAATGATTAGGTTAACACATATTACCAGTAGATGTAGGCAACTATTAAGCAAAAATTAAATAGTTAAAAAAACTTAAGCAGTAAGAAAAATCAATAGTAGTTTTCACCTTAGTCACAAACAAGTAACCAAATGCAAATGAGATTTCAGATTCTAAGAAATTTACCAACGGAAAAACAATATAGAGCTGCTCAAAAAGGTATGAGAAGAGTTGTTTATATTTAGGATGAGAATTCAAAGGTTAGCAAATCTCTCATCTTAGTACATATTCAATCCTTCAAATAATGTGCATATAACCTATGCATGTGCATTCCTCAAACAATATTTACTTTATCACAAAGAAATCATATAACTATACCTTGAATTAAGCTGTTGTTTGATGGAAACTATTTTTGGTTGATAACAAAAATTTAGCCAAGGAAAATATCATTAGAAATGAGAATTGAATTGGCTTTCTTTAAAAAAAAACCTTAATCTTTTTATGTCAATGATGACACATATGATGTCATATTAATGTGTAAATAATAATAATAACAATAAACTAGTTAGGAACTTGGCACTTATTGCCAAGATCTTACGTTTGAATCCAACATTCATCCTTCTCTCATTTGGATCACACCGTCTATTTAATATATCAATGATGACATATATGATTTAATAGGTTTCATTACAAGATTAAAAAAAGATAGTTAGGAACCTAGAAATTACCCAATCTTCATTCTCTCCAATATTGCAAAATATTATATGTAAATTAAAATAGTAAAAACAATAACAAAATAAGTTATATCAAGTTTTGTGTGTGTGTGTGTGTGTGTGTGTGTGTGTTGCCTAGCACCACTGAGAAAACAATTCCGAAAATTTTAATAGAATGCGGAATTAGGCAACACATGGTACGTTAGTTGCTACCCATGCCAAAATAGTATTGTCCATGACAAGTAGTTTCCAGCGAACCAAATGTTGTCTCAATTAGATTAAGATAGAATGAATTCGTGTCGAGTTAACCGAAAGAAGCTCTAAATCTTCCAACCAATCATGAGGAGGAGATGAGGAGGCAAGGGAAGACGCTATAAATATACTTAAAGCATAAAGGAAGGCCTTCAAGAAGATTGACAACGAACTAAGGGAGGCTAACAAAGATGCTTGATAGACCAATAGAGGAAAGGGGAGAAGTCGACAAAGAGAAGCTTGTTGAAGTTGCAATCCTCACCATCACCATGATTTGGCAACTGCAATTTGCAAAACACAGAGAAGATCATGAAGAGTAGACGGATGATTGAGTCAAGTCTATAACTATATATCATATAATACATATATATTACATAATTATATGTTTTAATTATATAAATAGATGATACATATAACTAAATACAATACATTAATTACTTGATATATAAACTTTTAATTATAATTTATAAGTAGAATTATTTTACATAAATTAATCAATTAATACTGTAATTAATTGATATTATACACATTCACACTATGCAATTATTATACATATATTAATTAATTGATATATAAATTAGTGTAATTTATTATCATAGTATTACATATAATGTATTATTTATAATTTATTATAAAGAGTATTGTGTTGTATATGAGCTGATGTATACTGTACTAATTGCATAAATATAATTGATTATATATGTGCGAGTACAATTATACTAAATATGAATTAATACCCTAGATGAGGCTGTAGTATTAATAACAGCAGTAATATTTATAGTAATTAATATACATATAATTATTAATATAAGTAAAAAATTATTAAAGGGGAAGGAATGTTGTATAATTATCAAAAAGGAAAGTATTGATTATTATATATAATTTCTTTCAAAAAAGAAGAATTTAATGTAACCATTTAGAAACACTTGTTGTAGAAATAATATTAAAATTAATTATCATATTTTTTTAATGATGAGAATAAAAAAATAGCACCAAAACAACAATCTTATAATTCAGCTTAAACACATGCATGTCATCCACAAAACAAATTTCACTAGTAGATAGCAATATACTATTGGTAGATACTTAGATGTTTCAATATGTTTCTAAAAGAAATGTAGCATGTAATAGAAGAATTTGATTAAAAAACAAATACCAATAATAATAGAAGCATGAAGAGTGATTGGCAAGCTTCTAGATCACCAATCTATAAACTGATAAGTTGGAGGTTGTGATAATGACATTACAAATGTAGAATTTATTGTCAGTGTTCCATGCCTCCCTCACTGAATATAAGTATATGCAACAAATGCACCATAGTGATGGTACAACTAAAGGAAGATGAGCAACAAATGCACCATAGTCATGGCACAACTAATGGAAGATGAGCAATAAATGCATCATAGTTGTAGCACAATTAGTGGAAGTGGTTCAGCATGCAACCAACATTGGGGAAGAAAGTAAGTGTTCAAATTGCCTCTTCAAAAGGTACTATAAGGCATTTCAGCATTTTTATATAATGGAGGCATGCAGTAATATTGATCCAAATGGGTTCCCTAGACCAAACAAAGGATGCATATAATTTTTTGATCATGTTATTCCACCCTTGATTGCATATGAAACTATTGTCCACAATTAGGCTTACAAAGTTACGTTGGCTTGTGATGACTAGACAGAACCTACACGAATGAGCATTGTCAAATTTTTACTTTACACAATATTTCATATTCAAGCAACTACAAAATCAAAGTTATCATATGTGATTGCCTAAAATTGCTATAGGCAAAGAACAATCTAATTTTCTTGAGAAATCAGTTATCTCTTTATAAAGATTATCATTTAAAATAACTCAATATTCAAGACATCAACTAGAGATGAATTAGATTCCACAATAGATGAAGTGTTGACATTTAGAAAAATTAAGAGCAAAAATGGATGAGATTTGTTGAAATGTGGCTGAATTAGAATACTCAAAGGTTAAGCAACTTTTTCTAGCAACCTTTTTAACCCAACTTGAATTCTAGCAAATGCACATGAGATGGTAAAAGAGTTGTCTCTCTTGTATTTCAACTTAAATTCCTCACCGACGTTATGACTTGAGATTGATAACTTAACCATACTACCACATGTTAAGCACCACAAGCTAAGCAAGCTTCTCGTCTATCTCTCACTCTTATTGAGAGAAATATTAGACATTTGATTCAATATATTTTTTTTCCTCTAATAAGCACAATAATACATTTATAATGATAATTATATATAATTACTAATAAAATCTTATGATAAAATATTATTAACAATCAAACTTTATTAGTTCAACATTTGAAGGGGAGCACAATAAAGTTATTGTCATGTGACTTTGAGATTACAGGTTTGAGTCACAAAAACAGTCTCTTGCAAAATGTAAGATAAACCTGCGTATAATAGACCCAATATGATCTGACTTTCCACGAGACCTTACATTGACAGGAGTTTCGTACACTAAGCTACCCTTTATTAGTTCAACATTTGTGTTATTTTATATATGTATTTTTTGTTTCTTTTCTTAACACATTCCAATTTCACCAATCTTAGCAATCCACTATAAGCAATTTATAAATATTTCAAAAATGATAGAGATATTGCTTTTGACAACCATATAGAAAACATTATGATGCATATTCCATAGTAAAGAAATAGTTGTACAACACCTAATGTAAGTGATCACAAACAATAATGTCAATTTTAAGAGGGCTAAATGTTGTTAGAGCATTAGCATATGCATCAGATGGAGGTGATCAAAACACTAATCTAGTGAAGAAGGTAGTGAAACTAAGTTCCTCTATAGCTATCATTGGTTTCATGAATTATTAAGAAGATTTGTTGATGGGAGATCCTATGACTCAAAGCCAATAGATTTAGAGCTCTCTCTGTTATTTTATCCCATCAAAAGGTTAGATTAAAGACCGCATTCGCACTCAAGGATTGGAAAACTTCTCGATACATTATATAGTGAGATAAAGAGGCACAAAAAATCAGTTTTACAACTTTCAAACGTTCTTAAAGCAATAGAACACTAATATAGTATACTATGCAGTGTTGACATGGACAATAAGCCACAAGGTGACACCATCGACCACTTAATTGATGAAGCAACAGAGAAGATCAAGAAGATGGGCATCCAATCAATCAATACTATAAAGATATAACGGCAATTTACCAAACCACGTAGGTAAAGTTCCAAAATACCCAAACCACGTAGATAAGTTTCAAAATTACCAAATCACATAGTCTTTTCCCCTTTTACCCCTCGTCTCTCCCACCTTACTGTTAGCAATTGATTGGTAAATTTGTCAATCGATTCGGAATGGTTCTATGACGTGAATGCATTCCACCAATCGATTGTTACAGTAGTAACGGTAACTCAATCGAAAACTAATTGAAAATTCGTTGCTCTCAATATAATGTACCACATCGATGTTTGAGGGCATGGATGTATTGAGGAGACTTAGACGAGTACAAAGGTCATGGTTCGGAGTGATTCGGAGTTCTCAAGGTCTATCAGCCACTTTCGTCCAAGACCTTTGTACTTGTATAAGTCTCTTAATAGATCTATACCCTCAAACATCGATGTGATATACTATCGAGAGCAGTGACTTTTTCAACTCGTTCTCAGCATGAAAAATTATACCAAATGCTCATTATTCATTATAAGTACTACGACGATGATACTCATTAATCGACACCGTAAATGACTTCCTAGGACTCCTCTATCGGACAATATCAAATTTTTTATTTTCTAAATGACGTAGGTTTTTCTAAATGATGTAGTACCATTAGCCGATTTCGTCCAAAAATGGTTGATGGACCTACAGAATTCTGAATCACTCCAAACCAACACTAATATACTCGGCTAAGTCTTCTTAATACATCTATGCTCTCAAATATCGATGTGGTACACTATATTAAGAGCAGTGATTTTTTTTAACTCATTTCTGATCGAGTTACTGCTATCAATCAATTGCGCCACATCTGAATCGATTGGCAGATTTACCAATCGATTGCTATAGTGATACCAATAACTCGATCAGAAATGAGAAAAAAATCACTGCTCTCAATATAATGTATCACATCGATGTTTGAGAGTATATATATATATATTAAAAAGACCTAGACGAGTACATCGGTCTTGGTTTGGAGTGATTCGGAGTTCTCTAAATTCATCGGTCACTTTTGAACAAAATCGACTAATGGACCTACGTCATTAAGGAAATCAAAATTTTGATATTGTCCGATAGAGGAGTCCTAGGAAGTCATTTGTGGTGTCGATTAATAAGTATCATCGTTGTAGCATTGAATAATGAGCATTTGATATAATTTTTCATACCGAGAACGAGTTGAAAAGATCATTGTTCTCGATATAGTATGTCACATCGATGTTTGAGGGCTTAGATGCTAATGGATCTAGCGAACTCAAACCAAAACCTAGCGAACTCATCTAAATCTCCTTACACATTTATGCCCTCAAATATCAATATAATACATTGTATTGAGAGCAATGATTTTTTCAATTCGTTTCCAATGAGTTATCATTACCTATGGCAATCGATTGGTGGAATGCATTACATCACAAAACCATTCTGAATCGATTGGCAAATTTACCAATCGATTGATACACTATAGCAATCGATTGGTAAATCTGTCAATTGATTGGTAACAAAAAGGCGGAAGAGACAAGGGGGTAAAAGGGGAAATGGCTAGGTGATTTGATAATTTTAAAACTTACCTATGTGATTTGGGTATTCTAGAACTTTACCTACGTGGTTCGGTAAATTGTCGTAGATATAATCACTAAAAGATGGGCAACCAAATAGGAAAAAGTACTAGCAACATTACTAATGAAAATTGTCTTTGGTAAATCTTAATCTAGATTCTATTGTATGATACCCACATGATGAGTTATCTCTAACGTGTCATTGAAAGAAATACCTAAGGAATTAACGCCATTATGTAACATGCAACTCAATCAATTTTATCCCTAATGTCAAAGCTCACTCTTGTTTCCCCAATCTCTTACATTACCAAATGAATCCTATAGAAAGGGCTACATAGATAGGTAGAAGACATTTTAGGTAAGGAATTTATATGGTTGTCTATCCTTGTATTCCTCTTGCCTTGTTAAACCCTAAGAAAGATGAACTTGGAGAATGTTAATCCAACAAAATCACATTTAAATTATGATTCTTGAGTCACCAACTTGACAATAATTCCATTGATTAACTAGATCTAAAATTGATTGTATGAGTGGATACAATTAGATTCATGTTAACTTAATAAAAGAACATAAAATATGTTTTTAAAATCCATTATGGGCCATATTAATGGTCGGCATGACTTATGATTTGACAATCTTTGTAGACTTTCATGTCTTTCAAGAAGCGAATCCCACAACCCTCCCTTGGAAAATCGTATTATTAGTAATTTTGATAATAGTTTGATTATTTAGCATGACTTGAAACCCCCGCTTAGTGTGCATGAAGAAGTCCTTGTCATTCTTTGAGACAATAAATTATATATTAATCTCGAAAAGCTCTTACATGTACCTAAAAAATGTTATTCCTTGGTTGCATGGTTTATGCTGAAGGAATTGCCACAAATACAGATCATTACAGTCATTCAAGCACCATTCAATCTAAAACTGTCTAGAATTTCTGTAGCTTTCATTCAATAGTCTTCAAAAAAAAATTATTCGTAAGTTTACTATGATAATTAGTGTAATTACTAATTGCATGAGAATGAGGTACAGTTTTGAACTTTAATTGCTGCCAAAGTTTTTGAAGAGAGCAAAGAGAAGATGACCGGCGCTCCTATATTCAACTCTTTAGCAAACCCTTTAAAGTCATATGCAATGTAGGAATAGTAGACGGGTTAGGTATTGAGCCAAGAGTGTTTCCTCATTGTTTTATTTAGTGAATTCTAACAATCCCTAGCTAAAGTACTATGCTTATGATAAAGAACCATAGTTTAAAAGATGGCTAGTGTTCTTATTCAACTTTAGCAAACCCTTTGAAGTCATATGCAATATAGGTATAGTAGTGGTGTGAGTGTTGAACCAAGAGAATTAACTCATTGCTTTCTTTAGTGAAATTTTAGTGAATTTTGACTCATCCTTAGCTAAAGTACTATACTTACGATAAAGTGTTGTACATTACCATGCATTGTCTTAGGTATTGGTGATATTACTAATTACCAAAGGGAAAAAACAAAATGGGAATTGCCTTTTGTGTTTGAAAGTAACTCCATCCAGGTCATGAATTTTTCATTATGACCATCAATAGGGTCAAGACAAAACTGAGTTTTTATTATGACCAACAATAGGTCAAGACAAAACCATTGTGTTGGTCAGGAACTAATTTTATTGGTGTTCCTTAAAGTGGATGTTGTTTAAATCAAAGTTTCAAATCTCATTTTGAGCCACGGATTTGGTTTCCAATCCAAATGAGATGTGCTAACTCTGCTGATAATGTGCCAAGGTGGTGTCAGCCAACACATTAAAGAAGGAAGAAATGACCAGAAATGAGCTAATTTTAAACCCTAGCTAACCTTAGGATTCTAGACCTTACATGGCCATGAGCCTGGGTTCAAAATCATGCTCCATGATGAGATAGGTTTGGAACAATTATTAATAGAGGAGAGCTTTGGGGAAAGAACCTTATTTAAAAATTCACCAAAGCTATCACGGTAGTATCCTTGAAATTGCTTTTGGAGGCCTTCACAAACTTTCAATGGCATGCAATGTTGTAGTCGAGCTGATATCTCAACCCGTGCACAAAATGCATGACATCATGGTTTAAACAATATCTTAGTCTCACATTTATATATATTCGGAGCTTGGATATGATTCTATCCTCAGATATATTTCAAAATTATCTACTATATCTCTTGGAAAAAATCCAACAACGCCTAATATATTGCCAAGTTATTACTTCAATAGAAAGTTACGCTACATTGTCTATTTTCCACTATAATTTTTGATAAAAACATAATTAATTACATTTGATAGAATTGTGGCAATTGTTGGACATAACAACTTTTATTCTTAGTCTTCAACTCTTAAATCGATGATTAAAATGAACATGAATTATTCTTTAAGTCGACATGAAAAATACATTTTGCTAATATTCTGTGAAGTAAAATCAAGGAGATCATATTTATTTTTTATTTTTATTTTATTAGTTGGCACGAGATATCCAATTTACACCGACTAATCCTAGAATGACTGGCCCGACCCCACGAAAGTTTCCCATCAGCCACCAAGGTAAATCGAGAAGCGTTCATAGTAGGGTGGCCTATCAGCCCAACATTTTTAGGTCAACCGTCCATTAAGGAAAATTCATCCGTTAATTTGTTGAAGCTAGAATTCGATCCTTAAATGTCTAGGAAACTGAGAAAACATTGCCCCGAGGGCAAGGAAATCATATTATATTCTTATAGAAAAACGCCTAGCATATATTTATCATTTTCTCAATCTAGCTTCAAGAAAGGGCTATTAACAGCTTTAGTTGATTATGCTCCTTGCATTGCCATTAACCTTAAACCCTTCCCAACAAACTAAGATACCTTTAAATTAACTACTTCCTTAGTTCAACATAGTTTATGATTTGTATAATGTACGACAATTCCCAAAAACTTACTAATAGAACACCATGCTTAAGACATTGGCCCTTTTTACCTCACAAAAAAAAACATAGATCTAATACATAGCTTAATTAATTTTTCACACAATTATTAATATGCAAATTTTGGATCTAGATCAGAGAATCTTATGATTTTATGGACCAAATTGGCCTCAACAATCTAAATTTCTAGGAAGATCTTAGTTGAATTACAACTTCACAAACCTACAATTCGACCTTATGTTCCCTCACTATTCTAGGTAAGATATATGGAGGAGTTTAATCTATACAATCATGATTTAACATAATAACCCTACATATATTTTGAAATTTAATATTCAAAAATAAAATAAACAAACTTAATCTATCCACGATTACCTTTGTAACTTCTAATTAGAAACAAAGTTCATTATCATGAATTGTATAAAAGTTAGAACAATAAAAAGTGCTTTAAGACCCTTAGAATAAATTTGATAATTCAATTTGTAAAATAGTGATTATGTTATAGAACTATTACTTTATTTTCTACATGAATATAATTTTCAAGATAGTATGTATTGAAATATTCATAATAGTATGTATTGAAGATAATATATATGAGAAATTCTAATTTTCAAATATAATTTTCAAGAAAAATTAATCACAAGATCTCTTGATTCTTGGCTCAAATCAAACTGTGCCAATTGAATCTTTTGTTGTTCCTTGATCTTGATCTAACAATCTTGATTATTACTCTAGTTTTCAACATAGAAGATGTACCTTTAAGCCTCCTTTTATAGGTAACAATAATTTTTAAGAAAAATTAATTACAGGATCTCTTGATTCTTGGCTCAAATCAAACTATGCGAATTGAATCTTTCGTTGTTCCTTGATCTTGATCTAACAACCTTGATTATTACTCTAGGTTTCAACATAGAAGATGTACCTTTAAGCCTCCTTTTATAGGTAACAATCAACTTCCATCCAACATCAACAACGTCAAAGCCTTTCTTGATAACAATCTTTTTTTTTTACTTCTTTTGGGTTGCACAAATTTCTCATTAAATTACATAACCAACTAGATACACAAATTAATTTAGCAAAGTTTAAAGACTTTCCACCTAATCATCAAAGGTTGCATGAGAAACTTAAATTTGCCACAAGAATTTTAAAGCTTTTGTGAAGCCTTGTTGAAATTGTCAACAAAATAAATGAGTATTGAAATATTTATAAAGACTTGTCACAACTTTAAAGTTATATGGGTAATAAAGTATTAATAAGGCTTGTTGGGACTCAAATTCTGTGGGAACTCCACAGGGTGTGTGATATCTTTCAGAGTGAGTGGAGTTTTCAAGGCTTATATAAACTGTCTTGAATTTTTTTGTATTGTTTCAAGGTTTATATAACCTGTCTTGATTTTTTTTTTGTATTGTTTCAAGGTCTAAGATTTATATTACATTCATCTTACTAGACATCATTTAGAATACAACTCATATTGCTCTCTTTTTCCACTTCTTCTATTATGTAATTTCTCTTACCTTTCTCAACTCTTCTCCTACTACTAGTTACTACATGCTACATAATTATTCGCTTTCACCATCAAATATGTTAATGTTTCATGAATGCTAAAACTTGCTTTAAAAAGTGAAACCTGCACAAGTACAAAGAGAAGAACTAGAAAACCTTGTTATGTCGAACAAGTAGCCTAAACCAATAGGTGCTTATATGTAGAAGATATGTTCACATTTTATGTCTAGAACTGATATGTAGGCCAAATTATGATGGTCTTACGAATGTTTTTTCTTGCTCCCCTCTTGCTCACTGAAGTAGCCAGGAGCTCCATCGATCTCTTGCATCTACAAAATGATGATAGGCTGATAAATGCAATGCAGCAGCAACAAGCTATTTGTGAAAGATTTTAAACAACTCCTATGAGAATCACAGGCAAACTACATAAGTAGAAAAGAAAGAAATTAACACAAGTTCCTCAAAAATCAAGCTGAAAGTCATAAAAAATTTTGTTTCTAAACCATCGACTATACTAGCCCATCGATTACAAGTTGGTAACTGTACTTGCATGATATAGAAATCAAGCAAGCTAGTTAAGTGTATCAATAATTCAGCAACTACTACAAAATGAATATCAACCGAATATATAAAAAGGGCAGCCCAGAGCATGAAGCTTCCGCCAATGTAGAGTCCAGATCAAGGATCTATTGTACACAACCTTACCCTACTTTGCAAGAGGTTATTTCCGTGATTCGAGCTCATGACCTCCAAATCATATGGCAGCTATTGAATATACAATACCAGGAATTTCTGATGTAAGGTTACAAAGAATAAACTTCTCCATGCCAACTCAATTACTTCCTAGACGAATCACTATCATCATCACCATCAAGTGTTTGTTTCAAGTTCAACATTTTGGGACGAACTCCCATTAAACCAAAATGAGGTACTCAGAATGAAGCACCATAAGAACCGGATAAGAACCACTATTTGTTTTATGTTTTTTTTTTTAGTTTGAGGATTGGGGTGAAATATACTTGTTTTCTCTTATCTTGTTATTTCATATCAATGTGGCTGAGTGATTTTGGATGAGTTTGTTCTTGTAATCAAGTTTTTCAAGTAGCACAGTAGTTATTTTCTGCACAAAAAAGCAAAAGTGATAATCTCACAGCACCTTACCTGATTATCCAGCCAAACAAGATATTGAACAACAGCTGCACCATCACGAATATGTGCCTTTCTTAAACCATCCAGTTCAGTTGGATTCTGCATTTGGAATATTATAAACAGAATTCATAAGAAAGAAAAGAAACCAAATAAGTGTTTTCATTCTGCAAGATTAGTAAAATACAGAAAGAAGAAACTAAGAAATGAGATTTATTAACCATGTTGAGCAAAAGATGTAAAAGATGTAAGACTTCTTTCAAAAAATCTAACAAAATGTTTCACAGGAACTGATTACACTATAGTAAATAGATCAGAATTAACACAAGGATTCTAGATAACTGAAGGGTATTTATGAATTCAGTAGGTGTTTGGGTAAAAATATGAAGGATATGGAAATTGAAGCCAATTAATTAATGAAATCAAAATAAACATTAATTCTTTAAAAAAATAATAGCAATATGAAAAATTATCAGTAACAGTTTGGATAACACATCCAATGACATCAAATCCATTGATCAGTATTTGAAAAATTAGGCATGCCGCCTAGCATGAACGACACGTTCCATTTTTTTGAAGGATAGAGAAATAGAAGTGAGGGTTTAATCACTGATGTTACCCATGATAGAACGATGTCACTCGTGCCAAAATAGTGTTGCTTGTGTTGGAACAGCATTGCCCATGCCAATTCAGTGCCGCCTATGCCTGATCAATGTTGCCCATGCCATGCCCTAGCAATGTCACCCCTACAAAGTATGGTTAGGCATTGCATTCGTTTGTCTTAGTTAGCACAAACGCAAACCTCGTGAAATTTGTGAGAACTCAAACCATGAAAATCAGAATTATTTTACCGATCACAAGGGAGAAGAGAAGAAGGGAAGAGGCTATAAAAGGATTCAAAATTGAGAAGGTGTGTCAGATTCCATTGAAGCTATTGGAGGCTTGGAGCATCAAACGAAGATTTACAATGGATGACAACCTAGAATCCTTGGAATCAACAACAATAATCAAGCCTTTAATCTCACTAAGTGGAATCTGCTATTTGAATTTTCCTGCGCCATGGGACTCGATCCCCTACTATATTTAAATGAATTTTATCTTATTTTATTATTGCTAAATAAATCTTCTTTAGGCTCTCTTCCTTGATCAATATGCATATTTATCATGATCTCACATTGTCTAATTAAGGATTTTGGGGATGAGATGGTCGGAGGGAATTTCAAGAGGTCTCAAGTCCCACTAGTGATTTGATTTAGCAAACATGGAGTAATGTGTGTGAGAGCTTCACATATTTGCAATTACCTTGTAAGAAATCCCTCATCTATATGTGATGTATTATATATAATACTATATGTTATATATATTATACATAGATGTGTTGTATGTTATAAGCTATAATAAATGTTACATGTGTTCTGCACATGTTATAGCATGTGTTACAATAAGTATACCTTTTATTATATAATATAAAATTATATATTTATATGTTTGTTTTCATTTTTTTAACTTTTTTAGTAATTAATATATAATATATATGTTATTTATCATGTACATACCATTAATTATATAATACAATATTATATATCATATCAATAGTGTATATTATACATATTAGTTATTAATGTATTGTTAATTAATTATATAGTTAATAAATAATATATCAATTAATTACTTGTTAATTAGATAATTATATATTTGATTGTTAATGTATTAATTAAATAATGGCTTATTTAACAAGTATTGGTGTATCTAGTTGGTGTGGTGGTGTGATAGTTAAACATGCTTGATGGTGTGATAATTAGTTGGTGTTGGTGTGGATGATTTTACTTTTTTAATAATCTTAGGCTTTTTTTCTAATGATGCATGGGTATTCAAATGACACTAAAGCAGTAATATAAAGAAAGATACAGCTTGGAGACACGATAGAAAATCAATTCCACTAGTAATGTTTACACTGTGATAATTGGAGGTGGCAATGGGGTCACACACATTAAGAAACATGATTTTTATGCATTTTAAAGTATTCAAAAGTTCTTAGAGAAATGCATCATGCAGTAAAAGAGAAATTTCATATAAAAAAATGTAAAATACAAACAACTAAAACAATGTGAAGAGTTTAATAGATTAGCTTAGAGAGATCCCATATAGGAGGAATTTGAAGGTCGTAGCAATGACAACACAGAAGACCCTTAATTTTTAGCTACTTTTCATGTCTCTTAAGATATAAGCAATAAATGTGGCATGGTTGTGGCACAATTAGTGCTAGTGAAACTGGTTCAACTGCTGCACCAACATCAGCGAGAAGTAGAAGTGTTCACGTTCCATCATCACAAAGTGGCATTGATTGTTTATTTCCTTCCATGGGACAAAGACATGTGGTAGATATTGTTGATATTAATTTGGTGGCATTGCTTTACTATGATTAATGATGTTTACATACAAAAGAAATAATCCTCGCTCAAAGTATTGCTAAATTTTTCCATTTCAATCCAACACCAGCTAATGCAACAAACAACACCATACATATCCAACATATAAAAGTTTGGTCTAGTATCCAACTCCTAACAACATATCATATTATTAATCTATAACAAGACAAACAAGTAGAGAAAATCAAGATAGAATCATGCCATGAAAATAGCATTAGGAGATCGATACAAGGATACATTGTGAAATAGTTGGATAAAACCAAAGCAAATGAATATCATCCACTTTCAATAAAAAGGTGATATTTCATAAATTAGTTGATGCAACTAAGGTTTAAAATCTCAATACGTGACAAAATTTAAATCTTTTGATACCATGTTGGTATTCCGACATATGGTGTCAGTGACAAATTAAAGGTAGAAAAAGGAAAAAGATGAAAAAGAAGAGAACAAAACTATATACCTAAATTTGGATTTTGTGACTCATCCAAAATGGTATAATTTTAACATTATGGTGTACAACTTAAGTTACATTTGGATTTTATTAATAGTCTTATTTACTCATATAGAAGATTAGTTTAATTTTGAGGTTCAACCTTAAATGAAAATTGATTGTAGTACAAAATCTCTCGAGGACGCTCCAACTATTAAAAGTTAGCAGAGAGTTTAGATGAGATTTCTATTAATGAGATATTGATAAGCATATAGAGAAATTAAGAAATTATTTAATTTGGCTCTTAGAGTACTATAGGGTTGATCTTAAAAGGATATTGCATGCTCTCATCCAATGCGCAACACTCCTTTTGATATTAGTAAGGTGGTGGAATATTGTAATAATTTATACCCTATTGTCCTTATATAATAGAAATAAATTATCTAATTGATATATACTTATATTTTCAAAATAAATACCAAAACACTATGGATCAAGATTTTAAAGCTTACAAATAATCTTCTGGATAAGTTTCCCCTTTACTCTTATTAGAGCCAACACAAACATAGGGTTCTACCCCACTAACATGTAATGACCACATCACACTCCAATCAAGTGTCAATACGTGAATGAGTTGTGGTAAGGGTTTTATGAATCATGTGAAGAATCATAAGGAAATGCAATGTCCAAGAAAACTATAGTTGAAGAGAATGTCATTGCATAGTTATCACCACTCTTGTACAATGTGAAAATAATAGGAAAAGTCAATCAAATATGTATTAAATTAAGGATATTTTAAGTAGGCCCTTGTATATTTACAATTGCAAGTTTTTGCTCAACCATTACTGTGTTTCTATGGTTCATTTGAGATCTCAATATATTTATTCTAAGGTAATTGGGTGAGCATCACACACACCAAAAGAGCCTACTCCTATGAGATAGTGGCTCATTGAAGCATGACTTGTACAGTTGCATAATCAATTCCACAAAGTATGCATTTTGATATCATGACCACATGAAAAATGAAAGCCCTATTTGCAATATAAAACTAGAGAGCAAACAGTGTGAACAGGTATCATATTTGAAGTTTACTTTCACTTACCTAGTTGTAGGTAGTGAACCTTTGTGTACCACAAGTTTTGCATAGTTCAATTTACGTTTAAAAAAAAAAGAAAATTTCATCATCAGGCTAAAGGGCAGCCCCAGTGCACGAAGCTCCCGCCATGCGGGGTCCGGGGGAAGGATCCATTGTACGCAGTCTTACCTTGCCTTTGGCAAGAGGCTGTTTTCAGGATTTGAACCCGTGACCTTTAGGTCACATGGCAACAACCGTTGCGCCAAGGCTCCCCTTCCTTGAATGCTTTTCTTTGAGTTTTTTAAATTTTCTCTGTCGTGATCAACTGTAGTTTTTCGATTTACTTCTTTATAGATGGTCGTGGGATCGATCGTGTAGGGTCGTTGGGATATTGAATTCCACCTTTTGTAGAAGAGTTGCTTAAATTTCTATTGAATAAGGTTTAATGTGTTGTATTATATATAGAAATAACATCAACTATATCTATATCATACGAAGTTTAATCTTCTGGAAAAAAAAAATAATTTTACGCGATCTAAAATTATTTGAAAATTTCAACTTCAGTTTCGATCATTTTTAAATTGTTAACTAAATTTATTTGAAAATTGAACTCAATAGCCTTTTATTTTTTTATTTTTAGTAATCCAAGATTTGATTTTATAAAATATTTTTTTTACTATTAAAATAAATAAAAAATATAGATGAATTTTGAGGGACAATTCAATTTCACAAGATAACTTAATAATCTTTCACTAAAAAATGGAATTTGTCATCTCAGCAGTTTCATACGCTCAATCTCACGATCATCTGTGAAAAAGTAAATCGAAAAGCTGCAGTTAGTCATGACGAAGGAGGATATTATCTCAACTTCGTTGAGATTCAATTCTTGTCAACTTCAACAATTCTGTTTCATAATAACTAACTTAAAAATATCTCTAAGGACTTCAGAAAGTCTTTCATAAAGCTTATAACGGAGCAACAAGATTCATATAAAATTAAAGATAATTTTTTTCAAAAAAACTATTTAATATAGTAAAAAATACTTTAAAAATCTAATATCACTATCGATATAATTCCCTAAAGACTTCTACAATAAGAGAATACTTATTAAAATAATAATTTAATTTAAAAAAATAGAAGAAACTAATTTTATATTCGCCCTATTTAATTTGTCGAGTTAGGTATCAACAAAACACTAACAAAATTATCAATATTCAATTATGATAATCTCAATTGTATCTATATTTTATATGGTAATATTTGGAAAATAATAAATTTGCTCTATAAATTATTTGTAAAAAATTATTATGCGCATTTTGAGAAAATGAAATTCTAAAAAATATTTTTGCCAAATTATATTATTAAAAATATATAATAAATTAAAAATGGTGAGTCGGTGTCAATAATAAATTAATTTCGTCCTTTTATGCGACCTTAAAGAAATGTGTGGAGAAACACCCTCATTTGGCCTCCACCACTTGGGATGTATTGGCTCCTAACCAAACACGAGGCTTCATTAAAATAAAAGTTATTTAGATTAATTAATTAATAAGGAAGATTCGGTGGTACTAATAAGTTTTAAAATATTATAAAGTATCCCGGAGCAACGATGCAGCGGTTAAAGCCCTTCGATAGATTTCAAGAATCTTGAATTCGCGACTCAATTGCACATTTTAAAATGATTTTTCTATCCAATGAATAACGGATCAAAAAAAAAAATTCATGGACCATCAAGAACACTTTCTTATTCATCTTGATAATTGATGAAAAATTTTTATAAGATCGTCATCACTTCAAAATTAGGCGACGTAATCAGAATATATACGGTTTGCTTTAAAGACTTTGATGGCGGCTATGACTTCGCAGATTGGATAGAGGGTTGGTTCTTTGCTAGGCACTGAGGGACAACTGGCTAAGGTGGAGGCCAAGCTAGGAGAGGGTGTGGCTACAACGGACGAGGGCGAGAAGGTGACTAATCACGCGACGGAGCTCACGCGTTGACGGTGTGCTTTGAAGACCTCGATGGCGGCGGCGACTTCGCAAAACGAAGAGAGGCGAGGAGGCCGCGGGATTGTTGAGGGTTTAGGGATAGATCATGATTTTTGTTGTGTCATGAATCGCTTGTCACGCGGACAAAAAATTTCAATCATTCAGAAGTCACATATCACCACGTAAATTTAATCGCGCAGCATATCATTTATAATATATGTATTGTAAAATAAGATTTAGTGGTATATTTTAATTGTCATAGGGTAAAATTTGTACTTAAAATTTAATAATCAATATCTAAATTTTAATACAGTGACTTATCATTAGTCGCCAGACAAACATTATCACGAATGCTGTTGGAGCATGGGCATATCATGATGACGTAGCTATCAAGCCACAGCT
>JBBMKF010000065.1:6317111-6329035 GCA_037834155.1 Curcuma caesia | reverse complement strand
AGCCAGCGTTAAACTAAGGCAAACACTCATGAATGGATCCATTAAACTATTGTGTTAATGCTAGGATGTTCCCCGGATAGCCGACCTCAATTAGTGGGAAAATGCTTGGTTGTTGTTGTTGTTGTTGTTGTTGTATTGAAAACGAAAAAAATACTTAATGAGTGGAGAGTAAGTATTTTAGTTCCTTGTATAAAAACAAAAGAGACATTTAAAATCATGCGAATTATAGGAGTATTAAAGCTAATGTCATACTATAAAACTTTTGGAAAGAGTGATAAAAAAAATGAAAGCAAGTAATTGAAAATCAATTTAGATTCATACATAAAAGGTTAATGATAGAAACTATACATCTTCTCAGACATATGATATTCATTGACATCGAAAAAGCTTATGACAGAGTTTTGAAGGAAATTATATGGAGAATTTTAGAAAAACAATGTGCTTGCATAACATATATTGAAATAATTAAGGATATGTATGAACATATAATGACAAGAGTCAAGATTACAAGTGGATTAACTGAAGGATTTTCTATAAAGATAGAATTACATTAAGGATTAATTTTAAGTTCATATCTTTTTATATTAGTTATGGATAAATTCACTGGACACATACAGGACATGTTATCATGGTTTATATTGTTTGCAGATAATATTATTTTACTTGATGAGACGTGAAAAGGTAAATGCTAAACTTGAATCTTGATAGGAAATACTAAAAGTAAAATGTTTTATTATATAGAATTTAAGTTTAGTAGTAGTGGACACAGAAAGACAATTGTTAAGATAGGAAATGATGAGTTATTTATAACTGTGAGTTTTAAGTATTTAGATTCATTTTTGCAAAAGGATGGAGGGGTTGATAGAGATGATTTACATAGGATACAAGTAAGACAGCTGAAATAGAAGAGAGCATTTCTTTGTGATCATAGAGCCCCTTCAAAGTTTAAAGAGAAATTTAATAAAATGGGGATTAGATTTTTTATGTTATATGAAGATAGATGTTGGGTTATGATTGAGCACACAAGTAGAATATCAGAGTCGCAGAGATGAAGATGTTAAGGTAGATATGCGGATATATAAGGATGAACAAATAACAAATAAAAACATTGGAGATAAAGTTGGGCTATACCTATTGAGAGAAAACTCTAAAGATGTGTTTAAAATAGTATGAATATGTACATATACGATCAATAAATGTCTCAGTTAGGTAGTGTAAGATCATGACAAATATGATATTAATCGAGGAAGAGTGATCAAAGAAGATTAGTTAGCAATGATAAAATTGGATAAACTTCATTTTAAGATTTAAAATTTTAAGCTGTATTGGAGTTTCTGTTCTAGACTGGAACAATACGGTTTTAGTATTGTATTATGCCGTATTGATACAATTTTGATATTTTTTTAAAAAATAAAGTATATATTAATTAAATTTTTATTAATATTTGATTGGTATGAATGGTTATGTTTGAATATTTAAAGTTTCTTTTAATTATTAAAGCATATAATTAATTTTTAAAATTATTTAAAAATTATGAAAGTAATGATTAAAATAATTATTTAAAAAAAATAAACTTTAAAATTGTTTTAAAAAATTTAAACTAAAATAAAATTATTTTAAAAACTCAAAGATAACTTTATTTTTTTAATTATATTTTAAAAAATTTAAATTTAAAAATGTAGTTGGAATATTTAAAATCATATTTTTTGGAAAAGTTTAGATTATTTTAAATTTAAATTTATTTTTAATATAATTTTAATTATTAAAAAAATTTAAATATATTTTAAAAATTAAAATAATTTTTGATATTTTAAGTTAAATTTTTAAACTTATAAAAGTTTAGAAATTATTCTTTAAATTTAAAATCAATTTTAATATAATAGATATATTATATAAATTGTTATACTATATATATATATATGTGTGTGTGTGTGTGTGTATAAAGTGTTATATAATTATATATAACAGATATATTATATTATAACTTATTATGACTACATAATATATGTTATATACTGTTAGGTTTAGGTCGATTCCCTTCTTCTCTTGCGGTCATCCACCGTCCATCATTGCAGCTCGTCGTCGCACCTTATCACTTCCTCTCCCTTTGCTTCTCTTTGCCAATCCAATGTTTGAACGATGTCTTGGTGCCGATCCTATGCCAGAATGGTAAAAGTCGCCGGTATCGAGCGGCATGAGTTGGCACTAGAAATCATGATTCATTTAAATATAGATGATGATATGGTAGAGCATCGAGTCCAATGATGTAGGGGGATTCATTAAAGACTTTGTTATTGTTATTGTTGTAGTCTACATTTTGATATATATATATATATATATATATATTATAACATTGAGAGCTTGCTCCTTTCTCCCATCATTGGAACACATAAAAACCTTTAACACCAAAATACACTTGTATTTCTGGTATATCTATTCGTCATTTAAAATTACTTTTTGTTTAATTTAATTGGATGTTGATTTTCTTTATTTGTCTAATTATTCACACAAAATTTTAATTTTTCTTTTACCACAAAAATAAAATAACAAAATTTACGTACCCTTCATTTTCTTATCATATCTTTAGTTAAATTTATCCTAGAAATATTATGGTCATTCATTTATACCTTTTAGTTTACTATAAATTTTATTAATTTAAGTATTTGTCAACTCTTAATCTGACATGGCAAAGACCACTATGAGAGTTGTAAATAAAGTTGTGAGATTTTTGAAAACAAGCTTAAAATCCTAAAAACTCTTGTGGATGACCAACAAACATTTATCGAACAAGTTATTAGAAAACTAGGTGATATGGGTGAAACAAAAATTCTAAAATATTAGATCCATTAGAAAGTGTGCATCCACACATTTTAATTTGCATCATGCCTCCCAATCTATTCCTAGATATAACAATGACTTCTTTCCTTAATACAACTATAAGCATAATAAAAGATGCATACTAGATGCCTTAAGATGGATGCCATCTAGCTCTCATAGTAGGTTGGATCCAAATGCATAACTTATTAGCCAAGATTGAGAATTATAGTGATTGGTATGATACTAATCCTATTGAACAAGCCCATTTGCCAAAATGAAGCTCATTGCACCTACTAATAAATTTAGACAAAATATTCAGACTAATTTACCATTACGAAATAAAATGAAATGAGAGGAAGACAATATAAATTTAAAAAATTATATGCAGACATACTTTTGGGATCAGCTATATAATAAGTGAATAGATTTAAAAAACTTTTCTCTAATTGTAATGCAATACCTTAGTTGGTTTTAGAAACTGCACATGCAGCAAAGCTAGAGAAGACCATAGAGCTATTATCATTCACTTCATCGACGGACTTAGGCTAGAAATCTAAAGAGAACTTAGGTGTTTTCCCCTAACTTGCTAAAATTTGCCGACCACAAGTTCATGAACGTTGAGAAGATCATCAGTCTCTCTGTTTTGAAGAACCCCTTCCATCAGAACTACACCATCTTATAGAACATCTTAATGATAACTTAACCAATCTTGGAATTGTCATCCAACGGGTCTAACCCCTAAAGAGATAGAGAGATCTAACTCTAATTCTAATCCTCATCAAAAGTACAATGTTATGTAACATAGTTTTGTTTAGGGAACCGTAATATACATGATCCTGAATTCCTGAAAGTAACATACTCCCTAGCTTTAGGAAGTGATCAAGAAGTTGAACCCAAAGATAAAATCCTAGAAACTGAAGATGTAGAGAAAATATGACCTTCACATAGTGTACCTCATCCTATCCACACCCACGACTGATGACACATGGGAACATACTAGTATTTTTCTATGCTTTTGAGAAGTATGGAAATACAACATACCAGATCATTATAGACAATGGAAGTTGCAATAATATAGTTTCTACCATCCAAATCCTATAAAGTAGCATGAATAGTAGAGATGTTTGGTCCGTCTTTAAATAAGCTCTTGCAGTAATAACATTTAGTGTGAATCCTCCCTCTTAACGTTGCTAATGTCATCCTTGCTAGACTTTGGTATTATGATCTCTAGGCATGGATTGAAATCTCGAGCCGTATTGCGCGATACTGACAAAAAATTTCGTTCCGCCGACGGACCGGTACCGACACAGCACCGACACAGGGGTTCTGGCTGGAAGACGCCTCCGGAGGCATCGCCCGGGCTCGACGACGCCTCCGGAGGCATTGTGCAACCTTGGCAATGCCACCAAAGACGCCGCTTGGGCCCGACGATGCCATCGGAGGCGTCGTGTGGGCCCGGCGACGCCTCTGTGCGCGGGCTGCGCACACTCCTGGTCATGCATGTGGCCAGTCACGATTTTTATTTTATTTTTTTAAACTTAGGGCTTAATGAGATTTTAATAATCAATTCTTAGTTATAGTTGATAATTTAAATAGACTTTATTAAAACCTATAAAATTATCTTATTATTTTTTAAAAATATTTTATTTTTTATTTTTAAATATTTAGATTAAATTTTTTATTTTCAATTAATATATTTTATATTTTAAAAATATCAAAACTATATCGGTACGGTACGATACGGTACCGAAACTGTATTGTTCCAATCTGGGACCGAAATCTCGGAACAGCTCGATATTTTTAAACCTTGCCTCTAGGTCAGTTCAACATTTGATGCAGTCCCTTCACCTTATACAATCTCAATTTGAAAGAAAAGGAAGCACTTGGAATGATAGTAGATTTGGATTGTAAGGTTCCCAATAATTTATTAGAAGATTATCCCTCTAACGTTAAGAAGGTCTTAAATGAGTATTAAGACTTAAGTCTTGAAAAGTGATCAAATAAACTGCCACATCTTCGCATAATTTAGCATGCAATAGACCTTGTTTTTGGATCACAGTTACTGAACATTACTCATTACCATATAAATATGCTACAAGATGCTGGACTAAATAAGTAAATTGAAGCACCTCTAGAGAAAGAGCCCTTGTGTCGCCCTATGTTCATGACACTGGAAAAATAGCTTCTTGAGAATGTACGGTGATAGTCGTTCCATCAATAAAATCAATGTCAAGTATTGGTTTTTGATACCTTGACTTGATGAAATGCTTGATTTGATGGCAGTAACCAAATGCTTTTTTAAAATTGACTTGCATAGTGGCTTTCATAAGATTCATTTAAGGTAGGTGATGAGTGAAATGAATCGCCTTTAAAACACTGGATGGATTATATGATAGTTTAGTTATATCCCCAATAATATTTGTTATATTTGTGAGGTAAAGGAAGTCCTAAAAGCTTATATAGGAACATTCTTGATGGTTATTTTGATGACATTCTAATCTACAATAAAGAGTACGACACCTACTAGAACAGATGCTTAGTCCTTGAGACCCTTCGGACTAAGAAATTATTTGTCAACGTGAAGAAGCCTTTAGTGGTTCTTAAAAGATCCAAGTTTCTTCCTTTAGCTTATTATTTCCATAGATGACATTTTGATAAACCTCAACAAAATTAGGATAATCAAGAACTGACAGCCTTCGAGATGCTCAAATCCTCTATGACTTTGTGATGCTTTATGGGCATTTCATTAGGAATTTTAGTACCAATGTGGATCTCATCACGAATTACCAAAGGGGAGTTTTACTAGACTAAGTTTGCCCTTCCAATCTTTAAGAAAATGAAAGGATAACTAAGGCTTCTGTTTTTATACATCATAGAACCTTTCTAAAGCATTCGAGAGAATTTGTTATGCATTTGAGGTAAGAATTAAATGTATCCTAAACTAAGGACCCTTTTCTTTTAGCAAGAAACTCAATGAAATTTGACAACATTACTCCATAGTTTTATGCAATTATCCAATTTCCAAGGCATTGACAGTACTATTTATTGTACGGATTTATACTGAACTCTAATTATAAGACAACTACATCCAATCACAAATAAGTTGAGTGTTAAACCATTGAATTCCTCCACAACTAATTTTGTCCTAAAGCACTGACTAGGGAAGGATAATAACCTTGTCGACATATTGAGTCAAGTTATTGCTACCCTTCACTAGATAAAGACCACCATTATAGGATTTGAATGCTTAAAGAATGAGTACCCTGCATACCTTGCCTTTGGTGATAATTCAATTCATCCAAGATAGATATTGTTATAATTTGGACTTTGTAACTTAAGATGGTTATAATTTAAGAGCATACATTATTTGTCCCTCGAAGCACTTTTTAATATGAGAGATACATGCAACAGGCGCCTTAAGGCAATTTTTAATAGGTCTTATTAGTCATTCTTGAGATGTAGCTAGGATTGTATTACAATGCCACATGTGTTGGATATATCTAAGGTAACTATGCAAAACACGTACACGAGCCTTTATAATCCCCTACCAATTTCTCATGAACCATAGAAAGTCATTAGGTTGAATTTTATTTAGGGCTTCCTTGGACAGATTGAATGGATGGCTGTACCATAGTTGGTATAAATAGTTGTTCTTTTTAAATGTCACATTTTATTTGCAGCAATAAGACAAGCAGTATAAGTTGTTCTTGAAGGAGGTCATTATCTTTTATGGGTTACTCACATGGATATTATAGATAGGGATAGGGATGTTAAGTTTGTTAGATATTTTAAAAAAACCTTTAAATTTTCACCTGCATTTCATTCACCTGATTGTCAAACTGAGTTGTTAATCATACTTTAGGGAACTCTTGGTGTCTAGTAGGGAAAATTAAAGATTTATCTTATTTCTGAGTTTGCTTATGATAGTTCTATATAACATTCTACAGATAAAAGTTTAGGCCGTCTATGGTGCTTTAGTTTTATTGCTAACTATTTCCTTACCTAATACTTCTACACATTAAGTTTAGCTTTATTTGAGCATATTCCGGAGATGCATATCAATGTTAGGAGAAAGATTGCTCTAACTAATGAGCTTCTATAAAATTCATATAAATGCACATTACACACACACACACAGTAGACATAGCCTTGTTCACTTACGCCTTGAGCAATTTCTCAAAAACTTACACAAGAAATTTTATTCTTTTGATATTCATCCTTTTTGCATTGTTGAAAAAATAGATCATAATATTTATATTGTTGACTTACCATCTAAATTAAATATTAGTTCAATTTTTAATATAATGGATCTAATAATTTTGAGGGATACTCAAGCGCCCTTCTTTGTTTGTCAATTTGCCTACAGTCTCTTTCCACTTTGTCTATGTAACTTAGTTATTCTCTAATCTAATAACATGGGTTGTATTCCTATTTGATACATTTAAGATATCCATCTTCTCTTCTTGGTATCAATGTCCTTACCCTTCCCACCTTTATCTCTATCTCACCATAGTTGCCTTGCACGAACCTTCTTCTCCATCAAACAAAAGGTCCTCTGCCTGATTTTCATGTTCTCCCTTCCAATCTCCTAATGTGCTCCTCCACTCCTTGTTTGCACAATCCAATTGCTTCCCTTCCCCATCGAGACCTAGCCCTTCAATCCAGTCCTCTCAGCAAGGTCCCCTCTTGTGAGAAGGCCTCAACAACCAAGTAGCCTTGCTGAGAGATTTGGATCCTCCACAATGATGCTGTCCTCTTAAAAGAGAATGCGTTCTATACTTCCTATCAGATGTATGTTTGCTGTGGGTATGACATTGTTGATACTGATGTATGTATAGAAGAGCTCTTCAGAAATTGCTTGCATGTTCTTCTCATTTATATTTTAACTTGCATACATTTTCTTCCCATATTATGATGTATCTTGAAATGGTGGCTGAACTCTTTCTGGTTATGTTCTCACTTCTGTGTGCTCGCTGCTGCCTCTGGTTTTATGATAGATGTTAGGAAATAAAGTATTGTCATGCCTAGATCTATTTTTTTATAATTTTAACATTTTTCTGTAGGTGTAGTCCTGAAGAAGAAGAAGAAGAAGAGGAAGAAGAGGTTAATCCTCCTTTATTACGGAGAACAACTATAGGAAATGGTGAATAATACACAATGCATTTGTGCATTATCCAGTAAGTATTGTTGCTTAGTTGCAAATGCAATTAAGTTTGATGATTGCTATTTTTTCAATAGGTCTTCCTGATTCTGTTCTTGATTGGACACGTGATGTTGATTCTGGTTTGTCAACTGAAAACAATTCTTATTCAGTCTTATCTAGAAAACACTGGCGCCTAATAAGATGCCAAAATGGTGAGATATTTCTGTCTTTTTTAGTCTTTCTCTCAAGTATCATGAGAACTACTATTTGGTTCATTTTAATTTCTTTCAGCATAAATTTCAGGACTTCGCATATTTGAGGAGCTAGTAGAAGTAGACTATCTTGTATGTCATGAAAATACATTTGTACCAAGTTAGATTTAATTTTTTTCTCATCATTGTAAATTGTTTAATGGTCCAGCCAAGGAGCTGTAGTAAAGCAATGAAGGCAGTTGGTGTTGTGGAAGCTACATGTGAATCTATTTTTCAGCTTGTGATGAGGATGGATGGATCTCGTTTTGAGTAAGCCATTACCAATGGACTACTTTTTGTTTGCCAAGACTGCAGGCTAATCCCCACTTTCTTGTGTTGTCTTTCAGATGGGATTGTAGCTTTCAGTATGGTAGTTTAGTTGAGGAGGTAGATGGACATACTGCAGTACTCTATCATAGGCTTCAGATGAACTGGTTCCCAGTGTAATCCTTTCTTTAGACACTTTGAAGTGAATTTGAATTAGCATACTATCGATACAATTTTGTGATCGATCACTTGGATATATTGGTTTTCATGTAGCATTGCATTCATAAACTCAAATTTTTTCTATTCTAATTTAAATTTGCCTATGCATTCAAGTTGTAGTAGGTGAAGGGGAGTCTTGATGCAACGGTAAAGTTGTTGCCATGTGACTTGATAGTTATGGATTCGAGTCACAGAAACAACCTCTTGCAATGTAGGGTAAGACCACTTACAATAGATCCTTCCCTAGGATCTCGCATTGGCGGGAGCTTCGTGCACCGGACTGCTCTTTATTCAAGTTGTAGTAGGTATTAGTTTAATTGGGCTATTGGTGTAGTTGGTTTAGTATAATTGTATTTTTATATTCAGGGTTTTATCATGAGTTATATATATGTATTCATGTATAATTATCCCATTTGATAGTATACAATATTTTCCCCCTCAACCTTAGAATTGAAGCACTCATTTTAGTGTTAGGATTTCCAAAGAACTATAACCTCGGGGAGGCTACTATTCTTGCTGTCGATTTCCTAAAAGGAGTGTAGAAGTCATCATGTAACACTCCTCTTGTTCCTTCCTCTAGGAGATCCAACCTCTAGATCTAGTCCCTCTGTCTTTTATTTTGATCAGGTGCCTTGTGACCTTTCCAGAAGGTCTACAAAGTTCTGTTAAATCATGCATTATGGACTTGCTCTATTAGGGAGCCAGAGACTGCAGTATACAGCAGCAACGTGTCCACCTCTCACCACTACAAAAGATTATCTCTTTTCTTCACCTCATTGTCAAGACATTATTCAATGAGTCTGATCAATAGATCTGTTGCTGCCCAAATATACCCTTACTGTTTTTTTTTCCATCCTTCAATAGATACACCAACCTTCTTGGTTGCCACCCAGATCTGCTGCAGTCTTTGAGATCTATCTGCAGAATCGATTCTCCCCATTGTTCTTTCCTCTCATTTGCTGTTGGATCACCTTCTGGTTTAGTATTCCATCTGACCTAAACAGAGAAAATTCCTTTGTAGTATATCTGCTGCATCAGCATATGACTTTGCAGCATTTATGATCATGTTTCTTGGTCATTTTACTTCTCCCTTTTGTCTGGATTTGAAGTCCTTGCTTAATCTTCACCTTCTTTTGCATTGGTTCAGTAGATCTGCCTGGATCTCATTTTTCATTTTTTTAAAACAAGTCCCCCATTCCAGCAGCAATCTTCCTTCTCTCTAGGCTATTGTCTTATTCAGGTCATCTTGGGAGGGGAGCACCTGCCTATTAGTCTTCCTAAATTGTTCATATTTATTCTTTGTGATGTTTGTTTTCCTCGTGTTCCTTCTTTTCCCCATCTCAAGTGGTTATCTGACCTAAACAGAGAAAAATCCTGTTTGTTTTCAGGTTGCTAGAAAGAGTTGAGTTGTACTATTCATTTTCAATGAAGTTTTGAACAAAGACATGATCATGTTCTCCCTTTGCTATTCCTAACAAATGGTTGAGTGGTGCTATCCATCTTTCCTCGAAGACACTTGAGGGCTTACTTTTTTTCCTTTAGTTTATTGTGCTACTGTATGTACTGCTTCAGGGAAAATCACTAGATAGATATTTTCTAAAATCCCTCTTAATTCATCTTTTCTCTTTATCCTCTCGTGTTGATGTGGTGACAGGAAGTGGAAGATTTTGTTGGCTGTGTACTTATTTGAGGTTGAAGGAATCATTGCCTATGTGTCCAACTATTTCTACTGTTTTGTTTATTTGTAGTGCCTTATTTATGTATTTTATTTTTTGTTGTGATAACTTTTGCAGATTATATAATGAGTTGGACATAAATAGTATTTATGCTCCATTTCAATGGGGAGTTTTATATGTATTATATCAATTTGACTATTGCTCTAACAAATTTAATGGCGGCTAGAGAGGGGAGGAGGAAAAACAGTAACTTGAAATTGAACAATCTTGGTTATTAGTTGCACAATGGAAACAAATAATGCAACAATAAAAATAAACATAACTAACACAGTTCCTTTTACATGGTTTGAGACCTATTCCTACTCTACAACTAATAACTTACAAGGAGAGTCACCTGCAAATTTCTACTATTTTTTTTTTCCTTTCAAATTAGAGAAACCTTTTATAAATCACTTCTTACAACAACAACAACAACAAAAAAGTTAAGCTTGCATGAACATAAGCAATTGTAAGATTATAAACAACAACAATGAGACCAATGAACACTTTATCTAGCTTTCCTTAAGCCTTTCTACTAGTCTTGATGAATGTCTTGTGCCTCTTTATTTATAGTCTTCGAGACTCCAAAATTGTTGTTTTTAGCGAGTCTAGTTGATTGCCTATTTGACTCAATCTACCTAGTTGATCGAAATCACATTTAGTTGACTCGACTCTAAACAAAAAACTTCTCTTCATCTCAAGTTAACTCTACAATCGAATCAACATCTATGGATCATAATTACAACTAAATTATGGTCAAATCTTCACTTAAGTCAAAGGTTACCCGTAATATAAAATTATAAGTCTTTGATAGACTCTCAACTCACTTAAAGTTTATTTGATAAGACACCTCACCTTTGAGAAAAATGCTAAGAGGCCTCGTCTCTAGGTTTTCCTCTACCAAGAGGCTTCACTTTAAAGTCTTTCTTGTTTGCCATGAGGCCTTGCCTTTGGATATTCCTTATTTGCTATGAGTTCCTCAGCTACTAGGAGTTTTGCCTCTAGGGTTTCTTTGTTTGCCAAGAAGTCTTGCTTCGGAGTATTCTTCATCTGCATGGTACTCGATAAACCTTGACTATTTGGTGTTCTAACTGCCAAGTAATCGGTCATCCTTATATTTCTTGGACTTCTCCAATGCTAACCCTTAACCTACTTAGACTTCTCTACCAAAGTCTTCTTGGGCTTCTTCTCCACCCCTATTGAACTCTTCTTTGCTAAAGCCCGTTGAAGTTCTCCTCTGAGAACACTTATTAAACTTCAATGATCATCAATTATCTAGTCAACTTTGATCTATTTAGAGTTCTTTCATCAATAGCACCTGCAGTATCTTATCAAGTATCTTGCACTTATACACGACAAACTTCATTAGCAAACACAATATATGTATAACTTAAATGTTTTGCTTCAAAATCAAAATCACTTGGTCGAATGCAACCACTTGGGGTATGATTGCACTAAATATCTCCTCAACACCATTTATTCGAACTCGACCATTTAAGGCATGATTTCTGA
>JBBMKF010000065.1:6281616-6299621 GCA_037834155.1 Curcuma caesia | reverse complement strand
ATATGCGCGGCTTGCGCGCGGAGTGTTGCCGAGCCCCGGCGGCATCGCCGGCTCCAGGCGGGGGCCTCCGATGACATCGCCGAGGCCTCGTGACGCCTCCGGAGGCGTCACCGAGCCCAGGTGACGCCTCCGGGGCGTTCCCCGAACGGAATTCCGGTGCCGGTGCCTCGGCGGAACAAAATTTTTCGCTCGTATCGCTCTATACGGCTCGAAATTTCAATCCTTGGTCTAATTAATCATGATTGAACTATTTTATCCTATTTATAAACTTCATTTAGTTTTAAATAAACAAAAATAAATCTAAATTGAATTCAATTTGAACTAATTTAATCTTATTTAGCATATCTAATCTTAAACCAACTTTCACTTGACTACAATATTCAAATTATTGATCTCATTTAGCTTAATTAAATTTAAATATAAAAATTTAAATAAGAAAAATTGATATTTAATGAATTTTCCTATGCTTTTACTTTTGTAATGTTGAAGAGATCAAGAGAGAATATGTGAACAAGCAATAAGAAAATAATAGTTTTAGTTGAATAAAAAATTTATTTATTTAAATTAAAAAGTATTTTTTCACTATTTTTAATTTGTTTTATTGGAATATTAATTAAGATACATTATACTTATACTTATAATTATAATTGTAATAGACCTAAATTGACTTAGACAATGTTATTGTTTTTCAAAAAAGTCCATTTTCAAATTTAATGTGATTTTAAAAATTCTTAAATTTGAAAATTTCAAATTTAATTTAGTTGAATTAGTTTTATATATTTATTTTGTAAAAATTTTCGTAACTATTAGATTAAGTCTAATTACAACATTTAAAATTTAGTTTAAACCTAAAATATAAACTAAAACTTGAAAATTTGAAAATTTTGAAAATTTTTGAATGCCTTTGTTTTTGTTCCGCTTGAATAATTTTAATTACATAGAACAAACAAAATCAAATAATAAAATTTCAAATTATTTCACCACATCCAATATTTTTTTTTATTTAGGGGTTTATCGTGCCAAATATACAAAACTAAAACTAATATTTAATATTCAAAGTCCTTAGCAAATACTCATAAATACAATTTACTTAATTACATAAAAATATTTGCTTATTTTAAACAAAATTATGTCATCAAAATTTGAAATTTCTCAAACCTTCAAATCAGAAATCGCTTCTATTTTTCAAAATTTTGAAGGTAAAGCATGTTCAATTTATGGAAAACTAGAAGATGTCTCATTTCTCGTTGCTTATTCCAGTGTTCTAACCTGCAAAAGTTAAATAGTTATTTAAAAAAATATAATTTATATTGAGTAAAATTAATTATGTTATTATTAATAATTCAATTAACTAAGTATTAAATGCCAATAGTATAAACATGACCTGATATAGTATCAAAATTATGGATAAAAAAATTCCAGCATGGTTTAAGAGTTTAAAGCTTAGTGGAAAGCATTCAAAACTTCAGAGAAAGAACAAATTTTTTTGTACCAAAATAAATAAGCATCAACCTCAACTTTTGCCGCCCTGTAGAATAAATTTCTCAAGAAGTCATTCTCTCCTTTACATATTCTAGTGTATACTAGAAATATAAACCTATGTTACTGTACCTCATTTTGGTTGGTTTTGGTTCTGCATATTTGAGAGACCAGTGGGGACAGTCAGGATAGTGCCTATACTGTTTTGTCAATGCCTGTATCAAAGTTTTTACTTTTCATAAAAAGCGCCATGAATGGCAGGAATTATTGGTAGCTTGCTATTGATGAAGTTGTCTCCTTTTACTATTTGATGAATATTCACTTATACTGGAGTCTGACTTATATTTTGATACAAGAAATGGTTGGTAGTGGAACAAATCAAGTTCTGAAAGAGGATTTTAAACTTTGGATGACTGCAAGTGCTTTGGGCTTCATGCAACCATAATAATCTTGTAAATAGCAATTAATGGTGAATATTTACTATGCAAACTTCAATGGCTGATGAGGCTAAGATATCTGAGTAACCCCATCTGCTTTCTTTGTTAAAGAAGGCTTGCACTTTTATTGGATATGTTGGGGGTGAATTGCCATCAAGCAGATGCAATTAAACAGGCTGTTTTTAATTACCTCATTGTTCAGCTTGCTAGAAATTCTTGATTTGCTATAATTTTGATCAACTTTGGAAATGTAGGTTGCCACTGGGAAGGGACTCTTTTCATTGGTCATAAATGTGCAAGTAAGTTTTGTATTCTCTGGTCTAATTTAATGTTTTGCATTTTTCCTCCACATGAACTTATTGATTCTTGTTGAGTTGTTTCCTATTTGAGTATCAACATAAAGCTTGTTGCCATTCAAGGTATCTTCTTTAATGTTATTTGCAGAATGCTAAGATCTCAAGTAGTTTACCAGTATTTCATAAAATGAAATTTAGTTTATAATTTGTATATTGTGCATTGATCTTTGAGGTATCAAAGAACTGAACTGAGGATAGCCCTTGCCTAGTGCAGCCTAATGTGTGCTTGCCCCCTGGCCATCACACCCCCTGGCCATCTTAATGTTACAGCCACTTAAAAATGAAATATAAAAGAAGAAAAACTTGCATATATATTTGATTTTCACATGGTATGAAATCTTACACTGTGTCGAGTGGCACGGTCAAAAAGTATCATTTTGACAAATTATCGAAACTCGAAACTACTCAGCTAATTTATACTGTGTTGTCTCTATCATGTTGATGAGTATTGTGTCATATTAACATTCAACGCCCTTTGTCATGCTAGAAATTGCATCAAAATGAATTGAAGCGATGTTTGTTATTTATTTTAGCATTTGTTCATCAGATATATTTATGTTTGGAGTTAGGAATATAGATGTGCTCTTTTCTTTTCTTTTTAATCTCCTTCCTCCATCCAACTCTTCATAGGAATCATGTGTTAAAATACTGATACACTATTCAATTAAAGTCTGAAATGCTCACACGGCTCGAGATTTCGAATTTTATATTTTTCATATTTTTATTATTAAAATAAAATTTTAGAAAATTAAAAAGTATAAATAAAAAGTTTAAAATTGAAAAATAATTAATTATTTTATTATGCACATGACCTTCACTTGGGTATATTTTCATATGCAAGAAGGTACCCTTTTGGTACAATTGCTAATACTAATCCTCATAACCCTAATAATAATAAATAACAAAAGATAAGTAAATAGTATATAGCAAATCATGAATTTTATTTATTTTCAAAAGATCAAAACATATTTTAGTTCATAAATAAGAACATCTCATAAAGAAAATGTTATACATGAGAAAATAAGAAAAACATTTATATAGAAAATTTGATTTTTAGCATTTTAGGTGGCTTTGAGTGACTTTATAATTAGCTGAAATTAAATAACACCTCAAAACATGTTCTTGCCGACAAAATTAATAAACACATTATTAAGCGGTAAGCAGGAGGCATGCGCATAAATATAAATTTATTTAAGAATTTAAGAATCAAGAAGGTATATTTTTATATTTCAGCTTTTAGGTGTCACTTAAGCATAAAGTTTGAGCTTTTAATCTTTATATAGCTTATTAATTATCACACCTTTATATGTATCTACATTATCATATTTAAGCATTTATTTTAGTGCAAGTAAATCCATTAAAAATTGAATCTGATACATATTGCCATCTGATACATAGGCCAAAATCCATGCCGATGATATATGGCAATGCACGCAGAACTAACCACACGTGTTGCACATTGTTACATAGCCTGTGGTTGTTTCATTCACTTTAAGTTTTCACAAAAACAGTTATTCCACTTTTGATTACACATATTGTATAACAATGTCACATTTAAATAATGGTTTGTTTGAGTGACTAACATATGTTACCATTTATTAATTGTTATGCAAATTGAACATCACATTATTAGATGGTCTCTAGATAGGGATTTATAATACACGAGAAAGCAAATAAGCATCAATATAAAGTTATAATCAAGCATGGACGATAAACTAGTTTAAAGGATAAGTATTGATCTGTTGATTAATCAGAGCCACATAATTTCTTTTAAAACTTTAAAACTTTTTCTGAGTTAATTCTACAAGGTAGATTGTAAAAATGACATATACACATGAAAGGGCACAACTTCATCCTTAACATGGTAACATAGTAATATTGTCCTCACTGTAATCATAATTTAGTTCTTTTAGAACACACTTTACTAATTTAGTATCATATAATTCCCATTTAAAAACATTTACAATAATTTACTTATTCTCAATTTAAGCTATCTATAATTGTATTTCATGCACTAGAGATGATCATAAAAGATCAAAAGGAGATTTATGCACTTCAACACTCATGGAGGAAGATCCAAAAGTCTAGGATGCGTATGCTTTGTAGGATTGAAAGAACGCTAAAGGGGTTGAATAGCCTTAAACAAAACTTAGATGTAGCAAGAAAAATTATTGCATAACAAGAAAACCAAAAGCAACACACAACAAGAGAAATGCACAAAAAAAAGAGAGAAACAATGCTAACTCAATGATTTACATGGTTCAGTAGCTCCCAGGTTCTTACTCCATGGTCTATACTTTTCGGCAAGTCACTCCACAAATTCCTCTAGCTTTCTTATTCTCGAAAACCCTCCGAGGTGGACAAACCCCTTACAATGTGTTGGTTAGAAAAGTGTGATAGAGAAGTACAATAGGTAGATTGAGAGTAGAGAATTTGGCAGAGTAGTTTTGTTGTGAATTGAATGCTTTCATAGTCAATATACACTATATTTATAGGCCTCTCCCAAGCTTCTAAGTACTTATAGAATTATCTAGTGTGCCTTGCATTAGTGGATTACTTTGCCTTAGTCGATTGATCATTGGCATTCAACGGCTTTACTGTCATTTCAATTAACTCCTTTACATTCGCAACTCATTTACATTTCTACAAATCTTGTCAAACAGTAGAAATATAAATAAGAAACACAAAAGGAACAAACAAACAATGGTTCGATGGTCCTCCCTTGGATTCCTACGCTATTGACTATGATCTTTTAGGTAAATCACTCCTTGAATGCGCCTTTAACTCTCTCCTGCTAGCCAATATCTAAAGGTGGAGAAACCTCTTACAATATATCTCTTTTACAGTGTAAGAAAGGAAGTACAAGAGATCTTAAATAGAAGCACAAAAGGGGCAACAAAGGATTAGAGCACATGGATCAATAAAATTAATCTGTTGGTCCTCCTTTACGTCTTCCTGAGCTATCATAACCCCATATATATAGCCATAGCTCCAAATTTGAATTCTGTCCTTGAAATCAGCCTTCTTCGCTGATTAGTCGACTGCTCCTGGCTACTCCTTGATCATTAGTTGGCTGCTCCTTGACCATTAGCCGATTGGGACTGTTGATTTGATGATTGTTGGTCACATCCATCAAGTTAGTGGTAATTTTCTTTGTTACCGTTGAGCATTAGTTGACCATAAGTTAACTTCTTCTGCCACCAGTCGATTGATTAGTTGACTGTTCACTTGAACACAAATATTCTTGAGTTTCTATCGACACTTCTAAGTCTTACCAGTCAACTAAAAATCCTTTCTAGTAAGTCGATACTTTGATTTCAGCCAATTTGAAGGCTGAGTTCTTGCTTAAGTCTAATTTCTTCAATGCAGATTTACATTTTCACTCAAACACTTTCTCTCACAAACTCTTTTTTCATGCCAAGGGGCTTTCCAAGCCTTCTAGAGTTCACCATGTGCCTAGAAGCTTCTTGCATTGGGGACTTCATCTCCTTTCCTAGCATACCATCGTCCTCGATGTGTTAGGGCTTTATCTTTCTAAGTTGTCCTTGACCTGCCTAGATTTTCATGCTAACACTTATTTTTCATTTGCCAACATAGACTTCTCATCTATTGCACCTGTAAGACATGTCTACCCTACATACTTCACATACACATATGAGACCTGCAACACATCTCTTGCACTCATCAATTGCTCGCGAGTTTAACCTCATAGAAGGATCGAATTATGATGAGACATGTGCCCCTAGAGCTCGTCTTGAATCCATTTTGATACTTTTAGCATTTGCCTCTTATAAAATGGATGTAAAGTCGGCATTTTTAAATGGATGTAAAGTTTATGTGGAGCAATCACCCACATTTAAAAGCTTGAAATTTCCAAATCATGTATGCAAGCTTGAGAAGGCCTTGTATGAGCTAAGATAAGCACCTCGAGTTTCGTATAAGAGACTCTCATTTCTAAGGACTTTAGGAGAGGACAAGTAGATCCCACCTTGTTCATTAATTCACATTGAAACAATTTGTCTATTGCCCATGTTTATGTAGATATTTTTTCTAGTAACTAATAAGGATTTGCTAAATGAATTTTATTACTCATATGGAGAGTGGAGTTTGAAATGTCTCTAATAGGAGAGTTGAATTTCTTTCTAGGACTTTAAACCAAACAAATTAAGGAGGGACACCATGTTTATCAAACGAAATGTGCTAAAAAACTTATTTAGAAGTTTGACATGGAAGGTGCCAAGAAGTTATCTACTCCAATGACCAATAGTGTTAAGTTGGGTTATGACTAGTGGATCCTAACTATTATAGGAGTGTCATAGGTAGTTTTTTATTCCTTATTGCTAGAGCCGTCAATTTGGGTTGCCCGTCCCACCCCGCCAAACAATTTAAGCGGGTTGGGTTAAAATTTTATCAATTTATTTAAAAGTGGTCTAAACAGGCCAACTCATACGGGTTGCGAGTTCAGGCGGGCTAACTCGTGAGGGGTTGAGTTGGCCCACTGGTTGAGAAGGTAAAAAAAATTCTAAAATTGGATTATGGATTTATGGTGACATGTATTTTTATAGTGAAAGTTGTGAATTGTTTATGCTAATTGCTTTGGCTAATATGTATAAGTGTGAAATCAAGAATTAAGAATTTTATTGGGGATTTTGCTAGAAATGTTTATTTATGAAATAATCAAATTCAATGAATTGTAGGGATTTTTAATATTTTTTTAATTTTTTAGTGGGTTGGCCCACCTCACTCGTAACCCACCTTGGGTTGGGTGAGTTGGAGATTTTTTAACCTGTCAGGATGGCTAGCCGGCCTGCCCAGTCTCATCAGATGGTGAGTTTTTAGTGGGTTGGCCCGTATAACAGCTCTACTTATTGCTAATAAATCAAATATTTTATTTGTGGTTGACATGTGTGATAGGTATCAGTTATGTGCTACGGGAACTTTTAATGTAGGTCTTTGGTATCAAAGTAGTAATATATTTAATTGTTAAGAAGATCGTATCTTAAGGGAACTTTTAATGTAGGTCTTTGGTATCAAAGTAGTGATGTATTTAAATTGGTAAGTTACTTATATTTTAATTTTGCAGGTTGCAAATTAGATAGAAATAATACTAGTAGTGGATGGTATAGTTGTTGTCAGAACAACATTATGTTGTATTATATCCACCATGGAGGTCGAGTATATAGCTATAGGAGGATGTGCGACACAATTGTCGTGGATGATGCACACACTTGAAGACTATGGATTTAATTATAAAAATTTTAAGTGTGATATCATAATGTCAGCATCATTATCATTAATTTGACTAAGAACCTAATGCATCATTCTAGAATAAAACACATTCAAGTGAAGTATTACTTCATTAGGGATCATGTGGTAATGGAAGATATAGTACTTGGGACCAAGGTTCAAAATCTTGATCCGTACCAAGGTTTCGGTTCCAGACCTGAACAATATAATTTCGGTACCATATTGTGTCGTGCCGATATAGTTTCAATATTTTTTTAAATATAAAATATATTAACTAAAAATAAAAAATTTAATATAAATTTTTAAACAAATATGGGATAATTTTATTAGACTTAATTAATTCTATTTAAATTATCCCAATCATAACTAAGAGTTGATTAAAATTATTAACCTGAGTCATTTAATTAAACCTACATTAAAAACCTTCACTCCTGCCCCTATTCGCATGAAGCATCCGCGGTAGCTTCTGCGCTAGCGTGACATGTTCGGGCGGGTCGTCGGGCTCAATTGATGAGTCCGGACGCATCGCTGGGCTCGCATGATGCGTCCGAACAAGTCGCTAGGCTGGCGCAACACATCCGGATGCGTCGTTGGGCTCGCACGACGCTTTTGGACGTTGCTAGGCTCGCGCGACGCATCCTCAGGGTGTGCCGACATCGGTGTTGGTCCACGGGAACAAAATGTTTCGTCTGTATCAGGCGTGACGACATAAGATTTTAAATCTTGCTTTGGTCTTCAAGACAAATCTTGTAGACATATTACCTAAATCCCTTCCTAAAATCGTGTTTAGCACTCTTAGAAGGAAGCTTGCAATGTGCCTTGTGGACTTGGTTAGTCATGCTAGAATTGCATGATCACATAAACTAGGTTTATACCTCTATTACATCTCATAAAGAATTTAAGATGGCATGATTTGTGCATTGAGGCACAGTCATCATGTGACACAATTGCATGATCACAAAGACTAGGTTTATATGTCTATTACATCTCATAAAGAACCTAAGAGAACATGATTTGTGTATTGAGACACATAGTCATCATGTGAGATGTTAGAAAGATTATTTTAGTTCATAATGCTTATTATGATGTATTATTGTATGCTAAAATTACATCTAATATATGAATCATTGATCAAGTCTACTGGTTCAAAAACTTTGATTAGAACTTCCTTTTAGTCAACTAGAATTTGGGTACTTTGATGATTTCAAGGATATTGCACTCATTATGAATTTGTTTAGATGCACTTAGGTGTGATTATGGACATCATGACTCATGGAGATGCAATGAAACAATTAAAAATAAGGGAGGTAGCTCAACAACAAGGAGTGTTGAAAATTTTCACCTATAACTCATGATTATGACTTCTTAAGAGGTAGAAAGTTATTAAGGTAAATCTCAAAGTTAATGAGAGGTAACACCCCATTCATATAGGGGAGGTAAAGTTCAAGGTTGAACCTTTGACCCCATAAGACAAAGGTTGGAAGTTTTCTAAAGGTTCAAGAATTTCAAACATTATTAGTGCAATGATTATGGGGGAGGTCCTTAATTTTAAAAGAAGAGTATGCCTTAACAAGGGGCTCTACTTGAAATATACTTAATATTGAGTTTTTAGACTTTTAAGGGGAGTTTACATCCTTCATGTGTGTAGAAGGGGGAGATATGAGAGATTTAAGTTAAAACCATCACATATAAAGGGAAAACACTATGGATAGATTAGTATGAAATTATTTCTTAAGTGTTACATACCCTTTTCATATCATCGTATTTCATTCTGTTTATCTCACTATCATCATATTTCTTTATAAATCTTTTTATAAAGACTTGACTTAAACCAATTGTAAAATATAAAAATGGAAAGATTGTTGGTGCAATTTGCATGTGTATGTGGTTTTGATGTTTGAGCAATGTTTAAGTTAGGCAATGTTGTTTGTCTCACATGAATGTAAATGGGTAGGAGCAGGTAAATTTGATATAAGTTAGGGTGTAATAAAGGAAGTCCAAGAATGTTATTGGCAAGAAAAAGTCCAAGCGGACACTTGATAAGGAGGAAATCCTAGTGGGTCACAAGGATTTGACGCTAGGCAACTATGAGAAATCTTGTAGGTCACAAAGAGTGGATGCTAGGCAGATACATCAAGTGCGAGCAGGTTGACGAGGATCGGACGTTACACATGAGGAGGAAGTCCCAAAAGGGAGGAGCTTATTAGCAAGGAGGAAGTATGGAGGTATGGAAAACCTCTTGGCACCAAGGTCAATCCAGAAAGGGAGTGCTAGCGCCTTGGGGAATGAAGACAAACCTAAACCCAAGATGAAATGCACCGGAAAGATCGACTGATTGGAAGTGTCAATCGATTGGGGACATAGTTGAATAGCAATCAATTGTTGCACATTAATCAACTAGAGTGCCTTCGACAGTCGACTAATGGAGCCCAACTGTAACAATCTACTTTACCGTTGTTGATGTTGAAAAAGCAATACGCTAATTAATATCAATTGATTGATGATGCTTGACCAATTGACCGCTCACCTAGAAGAATTCATGGAAAGGAAGAAAATTACGAGTTTGGCTATAAAAAGGGAATCAAGGCAACTTGGGCAAGCATGTGGAAAAGGCTTACTGTTGAATCCTTCCTTCCCTAAGTGCTCAAAACTTTCAAACTGTTTTCTTTTATAATTATTAAATTTCTTAGTGCTTCAATTGCTCATCTTGTTTCATATAATTGTTGTTCGATGCCCCTTTTGTTTTATACAAAGTTTGATAGGGTATTTCACCCCTTTTACCCTCTTCTCTATTCTAACATCTAGATTTGTTTTGCCATGACTTCCTCTTCTTGTTGCGCATCCAATCACCTTGATCTGTTGAGACTTTTTCTTGCCAAGACATTCAATCACCCTTGATCTATTTGGACTTCCTCTTGCCGTATGACCTACTGCATATATTTGTCATAAGCTTATCAAATACATGTTCTAACCTTTGCCTAACATCGTAACTTTTTGTGTGGATAATCTCTCCCTTTTTAATGTTTAGCAACCAAATTAAATTAGATCATGAGAATAGAAAAAAAAAGATAGAAAATATCTTACGAATTAAATAATAGTGGGATGATGAATATGAACATGATAGATAGTAATGAATATGATAGGGAATAATGAATATGATTGGCAATGCAATATCACTCCCTTTTAATTTGTGGTATTCGATCTCCCCCTTAATATGTGCCCATTCTTAACTATTCTCCCCCTAAATTCATTCTTCCTAGTTAACTATTCTCCCCCTAATTCGGGATGTGTATGGTGCTTAAGTTTATATTTGATGTTTCTCAACAATAGTCAATTTATTATCCATTTCCAATTGTTGCATACAGTAGATTGGTTTTTAATACAGCTTATTGATATAGCTTTTTCTGTTGATTTTCAAAAAATTCTAGAAAAGTTTAGAAATTTGTGAAATTTCATATACGTATATATTTTAGCATTATGTATCTAAGAAAAATAGGTTTTTGTATTTATTTTAATTTTTATGTATTTCGGTATAAAATTTCAAATAGGCCAAAATTTTTAGTGAAATGTAATGTATCAAGTTTATGATTTACATGTGTTCTGTCTTATGTAATGCATTGTATATATTTTATTCCTTATTTCAAATATTTTTGTATTTAAGTTATTCAAAATATGTTCATAGTTACTTAAGGATTTTTTGTGAGATATATCTTGGTTATAATGCTTCCTATATGTATCTAAATATCTAATTAACAGTATGCATATCGAGTTCTCTCCTTAGTGAAGAAAATTTGGTTTTGGATAGTAGTTTTCTAAACATATTATGACTCAACATATGTGAGTTCCACATCTCCTTTTCCCACATCATCTCTTATAAAATGGTATCTAACTTTAATATGTTTAATTCTAGAATGGTTTATAAGATTTTTAGTTAGTTTGGCTGCACCCATATTATAACATAGATTTATAATTTGTATTATGTCAGCCATAATCCTTAAAGTTATATATCATTCAAAGAATTTGGGCTACACATCCACATAAGACTACATATTCGGATTTTGTAGATGAGAATGTAAGCAATGTTGTTTTTTGCTATTCCAACTAATGAGTGAGGGTGCAAGGAATTGATACTTTCCATTTATGATCTTTCTATTGAGTGAACTTTCCACATAATTTGAGTCTGAATAACTATTAATTTTAGATCGTCACATTTTGGGTACGATAAGCCTATTCCTTTGAGGTACTGAAGTATTCTTTCTATGGTTAAGGTGGGATTATTTAGGGCATGATTGAAATTTAGCACGTAAACCAACTGTAAATAATATATTAGGTCTTAGTGGTTAGGTATAGGGTTGATATTACTTTTGCATTTTTCATTCCAAATCTACTAATTTGTTCCTTAGTATATTTAGTCTATAAATATGTATACCTTTATTAGTTTGTTTTTGTTAGAATATTTAGGGATAAATGTTCTGTTAGGGATAAATATTCTGTTTTTCTTTTTTTATAAAATAATTCTCCTAGAATAGGTCCCTATATTCGTGTATAAATAGGGCATGATTGAAATTTAGCGCGTAAACCAACTGTAAATAATATATTAGGTCTTAGTGGTTAGGTATTGGGTTGATATTACTTTGCATTTTTCATTCCAAATCTACTAATTTATTCCTTAGTATATTTAGTCTATAAATATGTATATCTTTCTTAGTTTGTTTTTGTTAGAATATTTAGGAATAAATATTCTATTTTTCTTTTTTTATAGAATAATTCTCTTAGAATATGTCCCTATATTCGTGTATAAATAGAGACTTATCTCTTGTAATAAAACAAGATTTCATATTATTTTACAGTTTTTTTGTAGTTCTAAGAAAAAATTTAATTTTCCTACCAAACTCATTTCAAATTTTTTTCATTATTATTATAAATTCATTTAATAGTTCATCATTTGTTGATCCAAATATAATACTGTCTTTAATCTTTAGGCTATAAATATATCTTTTTCTAAATACTTTGTGAATAAATGTGGACCTACTTGGCTTCTTTTAAATTTCTTAGATATTATATCTAAGTAATTTGATAGTCTTTCAAACCAAACACGAGGTGCCTCATTTAAACCATATAAGGCCTTTATAACATTATATACATAATTTGGTACTCTACATGTTCAAATCCTGGGACTTAGTCAACATATACTTTCTCTTTGATGGAATCATTTAAAATGCAGATTTTACATTCATTTAGTAGAGTTCAAAGCTTTTATATGCAACAAATGGTAAGAGCGTATGTATCAACTCTAAACGAGCTACCAGTGCATGTGTCATCGTAATTTAATTCTTCTACTTGGCAAAGACCTCCAGCTTCTTATCTTGTTGCATTCCTTATTATTATCCCTTCATCATTTACTTTGTTTTTAAATATCCACTTAATGCTGATTATTGAAATGTTTGATGTTTAGAGACTAACTCCCATACTTGATTCCTTTTGAATTAGGCTTATCCTGTTGCTTTGCTATGATCCAATCCGGATCTAGTAATGCTTCATTTGTATTTGTTTGTTCTATTTGTGAGATAAATGCAAAATTGTTAGTTATGTTTTTAAAGTAGGACCTTGTTTTTACCCCACAAGTAATATCTCATCACACAACTTGTTCTATAGGGTTATTGATATTTGTTTTGAGTTTTAAAAGTTGTTCTTATGTATCTTCTATAATCACTTCAATGAAGCTTATTTTCTAGACTCTTCATCTTTAATTATATATTTTTTCAATTGTTTTTTCTTTTATATCTTCATTTATAGTTAGGGGTCATCAAATACTACACCCTAGATGTTTCTTTTAGGTAGGGGGTTATCAAATACTACACCCTAAATGTTTGTTATATTAGGTGCTTCTTAATTATATTCTATATCTTAATTATATTCTATTTGGTCATTAAATGCTTTTATATCTTAATTATATTCTTTTATTTCTTCATTATTTGTGTCAAATACTAATAAACATTAGTGTTTCTATTATTCTTAGTGTTCTTTTATTATACATTCTATAAGAACTACTAGATGACGAGTATCCGAATTCCCTTGTTGACTTTAGATGAGAATTTTCCTTAATAGTATTTTGTATTTAAAATGTAAACTTTACACCCAAATACTATAAAATATTTAACATTTGGTGGTCTACCAAAGTTTAGTTCATAGGGAGTTTTATTTAATATTTTGTGTAAATATGTTCTATTTTGGATGCAACGTATTAATTATTTGTGCCCAAAAATTAGTGGGTAATGAGTATTTGTTAAGCATGGTTCATGCAACTTGTTGTAAAGGTCTGTTCCTTCTTTTTGTAATACCATTTGTTGTGGTGTTCTCAAATTTTCCACTGTAATCACTTTGAATCCAATTGATTTTGAATTTCTTTTCATATTTTACCCTTTTACAATAATTTGATAATATTTCAAAGGTGTCATTTTTACATTTGACTTAAATGTAATGGTTGACTTAAATGTAATATTTCAAACTGACTTAAAAAATTGGGGCAAACATGACTTGACTTGTGTTAGTAATTGGTGGTTGTGGTGCACCAATGACTTTGTTGAGCAGTGAGATAGATGGGTGAACTGCTAGTTGGCCTAAATAATCAAAACAAAGATGACTTGTGTTAGTAATGGTGGCAGTGTTGTGGGGTGGTGATGGCGCTCCATAACTTGTTGAGCATTGAATAGTTAATTGCTCATTTGCTTGCTGATGTCTACAATTGTATTAGTACGTGGTGGAATTTCAAAATATAAACACAAACACAATGTTTATATGGTTCAGAACCCGAGTTCCTACTCCATGACCTATAACTTACTAGCGCGTCACTTCTAGAATCTCTCTATACTTTTTCTTTCTTGGATACCTTCCAAAGCTGAAGAAGCCTCTTACAATATAAGCTTACAATAAACAAGAAGATATAAGTAAAACAATATTTACAACATTAAAAACACTTACAAGATGGAACTCTTCTTTGTCTTGCTTTCACTTGTTCTTACTTGCTTTTTATCTCATTTGAACGATTGTATTTTCTATCAAATTCTCACCTTAAACTGCTTCTTATGGGCTTCTTGTTTTCAGCAAGTAGCTACTATATTCACCTAGTAGTTAGTTGATAACTTACCTCAATCTACGGATTGTTGCATCAAGTGAGCCGATTGAACTGGCATCTGGTCAACTACTTGACTCCTAACATCTATTTTAGTCGACTAATTTGTTGTAGCGTCTAAGTCATTGACAGTTGTAACTAATCAACGATTCTCTTTTTAGAATATTGGTGTTCCAACAATCTGCTAATCCTACTTATTAGTCATCGATTGACCCCATGAAGAAAAACATTCTATTCGTTGGTAATCTAGCTTGAGTCGACTTCTAGGTCAACACAACCATCAATGGACTTAATCATGGACTTTGACCAACTCAATGGCCGCCTCGTCTATGGGATTCCTGTGTTAAGAAACCTTGTCTGCTTTGTACCGGTCAATCTTGACCTACTAGGACTTAGACTGGCTAGATACCTAACCTCTAGGATTTCACCATTTGACTAGTGTCAATCACCCTTCACTTATTAATAATTTCACTTGTTCAGTCTTAGGTCTACCTTAACCCATTGGGACTGCCTTGGATGCATCTTAACACTCAAGACTTTCACTTGCCTAGAGGCCTAGCCTCTAGGATTTCAACTTGCTACCATCTAGACATGTAATTTTCTTCACTTTTCAAGCATTCAGCCAACCTCACCTGCTTGGAGTTCATCACTTATCAAACATCCTGTTTGCCTTGATCTACTTGGATTTTAATCACTTGTTAGTCCCTATTGGACTTTCACCATGTCAACTCATGTTCAACTTTTCACTTGCCAACACTTGTTGAATTTTTCATTTGTCAACACCTATTGAACTTTTATTATTTTTAAGTGTCTAGTCAGCATTTACCCACTTGAACTTCATCTAATTCATGTATCCAATCACCCTTGGCCTACTTTACTTATCAACTCAACTTAAACTCTACCAACTACACTACCCAAGCATGACATCAAAACAGCTTGGTCTAACAAGATCAAGCTGGAACATGATTGTACCAATACTATACTTGTCTTGTCAGACTATGATTTATTCTTGATTCATTCAGAAGGATACATGCCTTGGTTGTTGCCTGAAGAAAAATGTAGCAACTCCAAGAATCTCTCCAGCTCGTGGGAATTTGTTTTCTGTTAATAAATGTTCCCTTTCTTGGTTTTCTAATAAATTTAATGTTATTGCAGGTTCCAGCTTCAACTCATTACAGTATGATCTTCTACTTTGTGTCAAAACCACCGGTTACTGGATCATTACTCCAGCTTTTTGTTGATGGTGATGATGAGTTCAGGAATAGTAGATTCAAGCTTATTCCAGCAGTGCCTAAGGTTTTTGAACTGTCTTAAATCTGTTTATTTTTATGGTACAATGCATATAAAATTGAGATGCTGATGATGAGGTCAGGAACAGTGTATATTCAAGCTTATCCCAGCAGTGTCTAAAGTGTTTGAACTTCATCTTAAATCTCCTTTTTTTTATGGTACGATGCATATAAAATTGAGATGGTGATGATGAATTCAGGAATAGTAGATTCAAGCTTATTCCACCTGTCCCTAAGGTTTTCCATCTTAAATCTGTTTTTTGATGGCACAATGTAAAATTGAAATCACATTGTACCCATTCGGAGTTTTTGGCTTTCAAAACATCTTGCTTCTGATCCTGCATTGAGCTTGGATTAAGCGGCATGATGCCTGAGAGGGTTAATTACAAGCTATGGTTGCTTGCATAATAACTAACATAACTAACACATTTTCTTGCAGGGCTCCTGGATTGTCCGCCAGAGTGTTGGAAGTACTCCCTGTTTATTAGGCAAAGCAGTTGACTGTACCTACATTCGTGGATCAAATTATCTCGAAGTAAGTTGCAGATGTTGTTCAATGTCGATTGGCATATCGGTGTAAAAGAAATCAAATTATTAACTACGTATAAATGATGTCTAAGGCTAATTAACCTTATGCAGATTGATGTTGATATTGGTTCGTCAACTGTGGCTAATGGAGTTTTGGGGCTTGTTTTTGGTGTTATCACATCATTAGTGGTCGATATGGCCTTCCTTGTACAGGTTCTTAGACTTCTTTAACTATCTTCTCATTTCTTGTCATTCAGACTTCTATTTTTGTCAATTTTAAAGGAAAAGGTAAACTTACAGTTTCCTGTTGTATTGCTTTCATGCAACATCCCCCTGCAATTATATGAATGACTACAAATCAAAGTTGTTCAGAATGTAAATAATAAAAATTTGGCATTATTTTCTTCGTCCTCCTATAGGAGTTTTTGTTCTTATAAAACGTAGTTTTTCATGCATTTGCAGCACGTCATCCATGTGATAGTTTTATTATGGAATGATTACACATTTAAAATTTTTTCTTCCACTGTGATTGGAAATCATCTTTTTGTCTAACTGCCATCCATGTGTGTGTTTTTTTTTAAATACATAGGTTATGCCTAGGTTGCAGCACAGCGGGTGCTCCTTTTGTTTCCCGAAGTGACCAACTCTCCTGCACATGAGCATTAGGAATTTAGTCACTTGGTTGTTGTCTTGTTTAATCATCAAGTGGTTTCCTATTAATGGATTGGCTACCAGATAGATTACATTTCTACATGTTGCATGTCAGACAAGAAAATCATTTACAGCATCTGAGAGAGGGAATTAGAAGAGTCTCTTTTAACTTTAGTACATCCAGTATTGTTCTCTTAACTGCATGTAGGTCTGGTAATTCTAGATGGCACAGAATCTTTTCAAATCAAATACGGAAATTTCAGATTCCCAAGAAGCTTTTTTTTTATTTTCCATTCATCCAAATCCAAAACCACCCTTTAGTTTTTTAAATCATAAAATGGGCTTCACAGGTATAGTTACCTGACTTTAGTTGCATTCTAAAGCTATTAAATTCCCATCTTTTTTTTTTCTCTATTCCCTTCTCATTTTATTTTATCATACTATTTTTAATTATTTTTCTTCTCTCTCCTTTTTCCTCCTAACTTTGTCTCCCATCAGCCCCATAATCGCCACATCCATTTCCACCAATCAGCAACAATACCTTAATCTTCCTTTGTTTCAGTGCCGCAGCTAATTATCTTTTTCACCTTCATACACTCCTTTCTTTTCCTTCTGCCTCGTGGCTTCTACTCGGTATCTATGTGGACCTTGTATAAGGTGTATCCCCTTGCTGTTGGCTTGTATTTTACCAGAGATTTCAACCACTGATTACTGATTGACTGGTTGGAAATTGCTGAGCACATGTTTGATTGTCATGATATTATCTACAAGTAAATTGCTCTTGGAAATTTGGTTAATATTTTTCACCTGTCATTTTCATTGGTGATATTCTGCTTACAGGCAAATACTTACGATGAGTTACCGGAACGCCTTATTGGTGCTGTTC
>JBBMKF010000065.1:6257815-6279351 GCA_037834155.1 Curcuma caesia | reverse complement strand
TCTTTTCTGATTACCCACTTAGTCTTTTGCTAACTGTTTACATTCTTTGACTTTCAGATTTACAAGCACAGATTTAATACTACCTTGGTTCAGTTTTTCTTTAGAGTTGCTCAGAGATCTCGATGTGCTGATTTTCAATTGAGTTACTTTAGCTTATGGTATATTATGTCTCCTTTATTGTACTGGTTTCTTATTATATTGTCACCAAGTGAGGTACCTCCCGGTGTGCGGAAATGAAACCTCCGGGGTGTGACATATACTATTTAGAATATGAAATTTTTAACATAGTCAAAGTTAAGGGAGTACCAAGAATACATTGATATTATTATTGAGTGAATATGATAAACCTAAATTCAATGATAAATTTATGCCAAATTTACTTGAAGTATATAAATTTCAAAAATTTATAGTAGTTTATTTAGGATGTGAAACCAAATATGGAAGACATGGTTATACTCAATAGATTTATAAAAATACATTGATTTGGATATATCTAAAGCTAAGTTTAGGTCAAAATTCATTATTTTTTTCCATTTCAATTTTATGCCTTAAATTTTCTTGGCGTTTGGCACGATATTGCAGTAATAAGATAGTGTTTACTTTTTATTTACAAATTCAAAAAAATTAAAGCCAAAAATAAAAAAATAAAATACATTTGAATTATTAGAAGGATATGTGTGATAAATTTTATTTTATAATTTTTAATTTTTTTCTTTTCTTTTTAGATTCTTAATTATTTTAAAATTTATAAATTAAAAATAGAAAACTTTTACCAACCGGCTTAGTGATTTTATTTTTTCTTTTCTCCAATTGCAAAAATATAGAAGGTGGAAAATGATGGTGGTGGTGGTAGGTGAAGTCATACTAGGAAAAGTTAATCGTGGTGGACCTCAATCGCATTCATTGGCGTCAAATACAAGTTCCGACCTAACCGCATTACGGTTCAAATTTCCAAATGAGATTGAGCCGGGTTTAGGTGGCCTAACCACCGCCAGCCAACCCTCGGTCCAAAATATATGACGGTAAACGGATCCGAACCTACCACCCTGTCCCGAGCCGGAGTGCTTGCTTGAATCAGATCGGATCCGAATCCGAGCGTATTGGGCGACGGAAACATTCGGATCCGCACCTACCAACCTATCACGAGCTGGAGTGCTTGCTTGAATCGGATCGGATCCGAACCCAACGAACACAATACGCCACCCACCGTCGCTCCACTATAAGAATCATCCCGCACGATTGCCCTCACCGTCCTCGCTCGCTCACTCGCTTCCATTTCCGCCTCGTCAATCTGCTTCCCGTCGCTCTCGCGTCGATACTCCGAGACAGGGTCATGGCCTGCGAAGGTGTCCTCCTCGGCATGGGGAATCCCCTCCTCGACATCTCGGCTGTCGTCGACCAAGAGTTTCTCAACAGGTGATTCTATGCGCATCTTTGCTGGATCTCATCATCTACGGCACCTTTACCACCCATCTGTGTTTGTCGCTTCTCGTCGTTGCAGTTGTACTTTCCTGTGTTCGTTTGCAGTCGAAAGCAAGCTTTTCGTCGCCGATCTGGTGAATCTGAAACCTTTCCATCAAGACAGAGGACATCATTTTTAGTTTTTTTTGTTTGTGTTTCTTGATTCGATTGGTTTCTTTTTATGAACATTAGTTTCTTTCTGCAATTCTCTGTTATGGTTTACTTTTTTTCCCGTTTCTTGCTTCGACGTTTGTGGAATCTGTTTCACTGCCGCTCCAAGGGACCATGTTTTTGCTTAATGTTTAAATTGGTTAGGTATACAATACAGATCTGACAGTTTCTAGAAGAGTTGCTTAGAACGTTATGAAATGGACGTGGGAGTTTCCCTCCCTTTGCTCAAAGAGTTTGTTGAGTTTGATTTATGAGTGATTTCAAGATTGGTTGGTTCCCTTATAAGTGGTTTTCAAATTAGTTGTTACGCCTGTACTGAATAACCATTATATGCTTTTCTGATTAAAACTTATGATTCAATATGTTCTAAATCTGTTTTCTATAACGACTGAGGGAAGTCTGTTGACATCTTACGATTAAATCTTGATGTCGCAACCAGATCTAAAAGTTACCTTACGGCTATCTATATTTATATCTATATCTATCTATCTATATAAGTTTGGAGCTAAGCTGGTGGTAGCACGTAGAATACACAATATTTTTGATAATTTAGACCTTTTGATTTTACAGTCAGTTCAATGATAGATGCCTTAAAAGATAAGTTGATTTATTGCCTTGTTGGTGCATTACCTGGATATTGAACTAATTGCCTTCTTTAACCTTCATTTCTGTCGTTGGATTCAGCGGCATATTGATTAGAATACTTACCTATTTTTATGTTTTGTTCTTTCAGATATGACATCAAGTTGAATGATGCAATTCTGGCAGAGGAAAAACATCTGCCCATGTAGGTTTCCCTTAATATTAGTCTTTAAATAAGCTATTTCTGGTCACTTGGCCTTAATATTACTTGTTATGTTGACTTAGAAATATAAATTAAATTGCCAATAAATTTTTTCTTACCCTTGTATAATCTCATACTAGCAATTGGTATCTTTCCTTTCGATACCATTCACGTCTATTACAATCAATGGTAATATGTGTTATATATTTTTTCCTGTTATCTATTTGATGAACCAAAATTTTCCTTGATTGGACCAGGTATGATGAGTTAGCTGCAAAACATAATGTTGAATACATTGCTGGAGGTAATGCATTAGATTATATGTTAATAATGATGGAGCCCTATGCATATTATCCTCATCTTGGCTAATTTCTCTATTTAGGGGCGACTCAAAACACAATCAGGGTTGCTCAGGTAGGCAATATTGTGAGTATCATATTCGTTGAAAATTATTGTGAATGCTAACACTGTCAATGCTGCATGGGTTATAGTGGATGCTGCAAATTCCTGGTGCCACAAGCTACATGGGTTGCATTGGGAAGGACAAATTTGGAGAGGAGATGAAGAAAAATTCAACTGCTGCTGGTGTTAATGTAAATCTACTCTTGGCTGCTTCTTTGCTGCTTCTTTGCTTGCTATTTCACCATTCTTTTGTATGATTAGCTACGAGAAATTCTCTTGACTTCATTTATCAGGTTCACTATTATGAGGATACTACTGCCCCAACTGGTACATGTGCTGTTTGTGTTGTTGGCGGTGAGAGGTGAGTTTTTGTATCTTCCATCTCTTGTATATCAATTGTCATGTTTAAGACAAACCTCCTATACCATATATGTTTTATTATTCTCTAGTTCTGGGATATCCAGAATTCCTATATAATTCGAAGTTTATGTGTATAACTATGAGTTTTGATGCTGCATCAACTTGTCGATATAAGCACACAGAAGAGATATCCTTGGAAGGTGATCTGTATGGAAGTTTTAGTTAGTATTTTTTCTTAAGCTTAAATGCACTATATTTATAACTTAATCAAATTGAGCCAATTCTATAGCTATATCTATCGAGTCAACTAGAGTTGAAACTACAAAGTATAAAGAGAGAAAATCTTAATTATCACAATTTGTTATGATATATACAAATTTAAAGAAGATAGTACATATAGTCTAGTTTTCTTAATTAGAATTGAAATGCCATTTTAGTATGTATTTTGTCCAAGTCATAGTAAAAAATATTGAGCCATGTTGGTGGACCTGTGGAATTTACTGTTTTGCTTGTCGACCTACACTAGGTAGAGTCGCGAGGCCTCCATGAGGTTTTCGCGAGGCCACAATGACCTTGCTTGGCCGCAAGGCCTCGCGCAAGGCCTTCCGGCTAGGCAAGGTTGTCCAATGCCTCGTGCAACCTAACTCGTGACAGCAGGCTATTGCATTTTTTATTTCTTATTTCATTTTGTTCTTTTTTCTTTTTTTATTTTTTAATTGATTAATTCCTTTTCTTTTTTTGAATGTTAATTATTTTTATTTTCCTCATAATTCCTTTCCCTTCTTAAACCCAAAGATTAGAGACTAGGGGAGAAAATCTTTATAAAAATGGAGTTTATTTTCATTTGTTAATTTCTTTCTCTTTTTCACTCGTCCACAAGGATAACTATAGAAATAAGGGAGAAACAAAATACCTCTTTAAGGATAAAAGGAAAACTAAATTATTCTATATATAAACATATTAAAATAAATTAAATTAAATCCAATTTGAACCTATTTGATCTTGAATCTCTATGTCTACTTGGTGGATTACAATTAATCCTAACTTGACTTTTACACAATCTAAAATTTTAAAATATTTATTTAATATTACTTAATTATTTATTTATTTTAAAAAATATTTAAAATCTATTTTTTTTAAAATAATATAAAATTTGGTATTTAATAGATTTTGTCTAATCTAACTTTTGTGATAAGAGATCAAGAATTAAAGTCATCATTCAAGAATTATAATATATATACTAAATATATCAATCATGATCCTTTATCCTTCTACTATAATAGAAAATTTATACAACACTTTTACATATTCTCAAAAAAATTATATTAATCCATAAATATTTTGAAATTTTCAAATAAATATAACATAATTAATCCTTAAAATCATCAAAATATATCTAAAGATGTCGAAATTGAAGATCATGACCATTATAAATGCAAGGTCTCAGACTTGATGCCTCTACAATAAGACTTAAATTGAAGATAAATCTTCATCACTATTATAAATGTAAGTTCTTGGACTTGATGCCTCTGCAATAAAATTACAATTAAGACTATTTAATTATGTGCAATAATAATAAAAATATAGATTTTAAATTTATACATTCAATAGTTATTGCAAAAGATTCAATAAGAATCAAATATCTCATGAGATAATATCAAAACTTGAACTCAACATTAATATCTTAAATATAACTTAATAGTAAGCATTTATAGCAATCAAATATTAATAAAAATATCTTTTAATTAATATATTTTATATTTAAAAAATATCAAAACCATTTCAACACTGCATGATATAATACTAAAATCGTGTTGTTTTTTATCATAAATTGAAACTTTGGCTTGGCTTGAAATTTTAAATGTCGGTTCAAGTTTAATGGTTGAAATACAATGATAATATTGACATCAAACATTGGTAAAAATTCAGACAATATATATTACATAAGCTCAAATGTAAGTTCAGAGTTGTCTTGTATTTTTTTTGATAAAGGTGTCTAGTTTTCCAGACTCTGGTGGATACATTAGTTGGGTCCCTTGTGTGATTTCAGTTTTCTATGGTTTTCTTTAGGAGGTAAGATAATGTACAATTTTTTGAGTTTTGGATGTTTTTAGCACTCCAATTTAACCCCACATTGGATTTGAAAGTGATGGGCTATTTGTGTTGGTTCATAGGCTAGAATGTCGACTAACTTTGAATGAAGCATGCGTTGAGATGCACTTAATATATTAGTTCTCTTGTGCTATCATGTCAATTGTTATCAAAGTTGACAATCCTACTCTAGATTTGGATGAAGATGGTGAAAGCTATCACTGAACCATATGCTGGCTACTAGGATTTGATTTTGAGCTCCTAGTGAATTGGGCTTGTTCACTCACAAAGTTCTCACACCCTAATATAGCTCCGAATTGGTTGGTCTGACTTTTTGCTGATATATTGTTTCATGAGTCTACTATCATTTATTTGTGTGGTTTTGGCCATATGGTTTAACCGGATCAAGTCACATTTTCTCTGATGGGTAATTTAGTTTTAGTAGTAATCCTTACGGATGTTCACTGTTCAACTTCATAAAAATATCATATTCTCATTTATTTCGATGTATTTGCTGGTTGATTTATATCCAAGCAATAAAAATTAATTGTTGTGGAACTGGAATAAGGAGAAATTGGATTTTGTATGGATTCCTGCCATATTAATTGGTAATTCTACGCATTTGTTTCTTGTAATATGATGGGCACAAGATTGCTTGATTATTTGTTATGTCTATCATGGTTATGAGTTCCTGTTTAATTTGTAGAAATTACTATTTTTTTTCTTCTGTACTGAATTTTTCTTCTGTAATATGACGGGCATAAAAATTACCTTGATTTTTTTTAGAGCACATGCCCATATTAAAAGTTTTTTGATATTCTTGTCATGTGCATCTGTAGTAGATGCATCTTTTTTAATCCAACTTTTTGATTGATAAGCAGGTCTCTAGTTGCTAATTTGTCTGCAGCGAATTGCTACAAAAGTGAACACCTAAAGCGATCGGAGAACTGGGCACTAGGTAATTTCTCCTAACCATGCCTTACCGTAATGTTATCACGGATGCTAATTCTAAATATTTATAATGAAACTGCTTATCCTTGTTTTACAAGGGATGAGATTTTAGATCAGGGGTTTAGTTTTGGTTCTGTTCTGCAGACCTGGTATATAATGGGCACAATTTAATTTGCTTCTTTTCAGAGTGGTTGAAAGTTAGGGGAAATAAGACAAAGGAACTAAAAAACGATTGATTGGGTGTTTCAGAGTGATGGATAAATTGGATATCTATGCATTTGACATTTCTGTATTCAAATAAATGCTACTCTGCAACCCTTTTTTCTTTTCTTCTAGTTGGAATATTTAATGTCCTCAATCTCTGGTTGCTTATTCTCTGAAGCTATTGGAACTTTAAGGTGTGATATAACTGCATTCTAGAATGTCACTGTTATCAAACTTGAGTGGTTTAGTTCAAGAAGACTTCCAGGATTATTTAGATTGCAATGCCATATTTGAACCATATATTACAGCATCCTTTCTCCAACTGCTTTTGAACACCCGATGTCAAAAATATTTCTGCTTTTGTCCAATTGTCACAGTTGAAAAGGCTAAGTACATTTACATTGCTGGATTTTTCCTCACGGTGTCTCCTGATTCTATTGAACTTGTGGCTGAACATGCTGCTGCCAAAAATAAGGTAATTCATGTTTAGTCACCTATGACATTGCTAATGCTTCATGAGATTCTTTTTGTTTTCAAAGGATTCTATCTTTGTTAATAGGTGTTTTCAATGAACCTTTCTGCTCCTTTCATCTGTGAGTTCTTCCGAGATGTTCAAGAAAAGGCTTTGCTGTGAGTATTTTTGTTGCATCCTGAATATTATTTGTTATTCTTCTAATCACTTTTCTTGATCTGTTGCATAACCTATACATCTTCTCTTAGAGTTAATCACATGAATCATAGGTAAACTATGCCATAGTGTTAACTTTCTTAACTTCAATCAATTACACCTTACACGGGGCAATTGCTTCAATTAACTACATTTGCTTTTTTTTCTTGATGACAGCAGATGGAATGCTAATTGGGACAGTCAGTTCGCATTATTTTACTAAAACACTTTTTTTAAAAATGTTCTTTTAATGTTTTGCCTTTTCTTCTCTCTTGTCATTTCTTCTCTCCCTGGTGGTCTTTGTCTATGTTGCAGTTAGCTCTTCCCTAGGTGTAATAGGGATGAGGAAAGGGGAGGAAGGAAAAAAGTGAGAGGGAGGACTGGAGGAAGAAGCAAGAACTGGGGAAGAAGAAAAGGGTGAGAGAGGGAGGAACATGAGGGGGAGAAGGGAGAAATGGAGAGAAAGAGGGAAGAAGGAAGAGGTGATCAATAGTGGTGTTGCTGCTGCTGGCAGCTGTGCTCTTGTGAGAAAGAGAGGGGATAGAGAAAGAATAAGGGGAATGAGATGAAGAAAGAGGGTGTAAGAAGAAAGAGGGAGAGGTGATAAAGAGAGGGATAGGAGAAAAAGAGAATAGGGAGAGAAGGGAGAAATGGAGAGAAAGAGGGAGGAGGAAGAGGTGATCGATACTAGTGTTGTTGCTGCTGCTGGCAGCGGTGTTCTTGTGAGGAAGAGAGGGGAGAGAGAAAGAATAATGAGGAAAGAGGGTGTAAGAAGAAAGAGGGAGAGGAGATAAAGAGAGGGAGAGTAGAAAAAGAGAATGAGGGAGAGATGGGAGGAACAGAGATGAAGAGAATACATAATCTTTCTGATAAAAAATGTTAATTTTTCTGTCTCAAAATTTGATGGATGTATGCGGTTGAAATACTTGAATTGATCTTGATTGGGACAAAAACAAAATGTATCTTGCTTACCTATGCCTTTTAATTAACCCGGTTGTTCTTTAAGAGTATTACTTATATTAGATTAGTAAGATGTGAAGCTATCAACATTTTCACAATGCCCCTTCATCTGATACACAAACTGACATTTTTATGGATACTCAAAATATGGTGCATTACTACTTCAGATATGTGGATTATGTGTTTGGAAATGAAACTGAAGCAAGGACCTTTGCAAAAGTTCGCAGTTGGAAGGTATGAACCTTTCATTTTGCTTGTGCTGCCTTGGTTGGGAAATGAATCTTATTGTGATGCAGACTGAGAATGTTGAAGAGATTGCTTTAAAAATCTCGGCATTGCCAAAAGCATCAGGAACACACAAAAGAACTACGGTTATCACTCAGGGTTCTGATCCAGTAGTTGTTGCTGAAGATGGGAAGGTAAGACTTCTTTGGCATTTGTATGTAGTTCATGAAGCATAGCATCTAATAAAGGGCAGCCCGGTGCATGATGTTCTCATCAATATGGGGTCCCAGGGAAACATAGCATCTAATCTACAAGAAAAATATTATTCCAAATGTGATAGGTATAAAATTGCTAATCAATGGCATAATAAAACTTTTTAATAGACTTTGGTGATTAAAGAGAAACTATTATGAAAGAAATTTACCCTCAGAATCTCTAATATGTGGCTTATAATTGGTTATTTGATTAATATTCATTACTTATTGACTACCAAGATTTTCAGACTATTCTACTGACCTTTCCTTCTTTCATGACCTAACTTTGACTTGGATAGTTCATCTTCCTATCAAAGGCAATAAAACAATTATCAGCAAACTAGCTAAGTTTTAGGTGAATTAATTGCCAAATCTTAGCCTTGGCTAAAATGCCAGCTTCTCGGAGCTGAATATTTTGCTATTTGTTCTCCCAGTTATACAAAAAGGTAAACTATCACAGACAAATAGATGACCTAAGGAATATTTAGCTTATGAGTTTCACACTAGCAACAGTAGTAACTAGTTCTTTCCTAGACCTGGATAAGACATATCATGAGGAGAAATAAATGCTAACTTTGCATGAGTTGGATCTTATTTAACAATACAATAGGGAGTTGGTAGTTCTTTGCTAGACCTGGGCCAAGATCTATCATTAGAGACAATTTTGTCCTTTGGAGGAGTTGGATCACATTTCATAATTCTTAAAAGTAACACAGATTCTATACCCTTCAACAAGGATTCAAATACTCATCTAATTTCAGATTTTATGATTACTTAACTAGTAGTAGCAATTGATAAACAACGCCATATGAACGTAATATCTGGTCTCGGGCAAGAGAAGTGATAAAAGTAAATGTTGACAGGGAAATAATTAGTGGTTGATTGTTGTAGTTTCAATTAAACTCTTATACATTTTACATAAAAGTATCAATTATTTATATGCTATTATATTTTTTTGGTCAACTAGTTTGACCTTTCAAACCAATAACCCGGTTTTCTTACTGGTTTGATATCTAGTCCGGATTCAAAACATTGGTCTTGGAGCTTGCTATCTAGGAGGAAAAATTGCATAGTCATATAGGTGAACTCTGAATAATGAGGCATATTAACTAGTTTTGTGATTGAGAATGTGATACGATCTCTTTAATTCCTTAGCTACTACTATATGCTGTCTCTCTGTAAGTAAACTGTCATTGATTTCTTTTCTCTCATGTAATTCCTGATAATAGGTGAGGCTGTTCCCTGTCATCCCATTACCAAAGGAGAAGCTAGTTGATACCAATGGTGCAGGTAATAGTTTCTCATTGTTTAAATTCTCACTATTTCACCATATGCAAAATCCAGATCTGGTTTATTGCATTGGACATTATGTTAAAGTTCACATTATAGCATCATTTGTGAATGTTTACGATTTCAGCAATTTTCTATTTGAGTTATTTTCTGTATCACAACACTGTACTCTTAAAATGAGTGACTTCTGATATGAAGATGTTTTGTTTCTAACTATTTATTGCTGTGGGACGAAGTTTGTCCCACTGTCTTAATACTGCTGCTTTGTGTACATGTTTAGTTGACTGGTTTTAACCCTTGACTGGGTTGCTAATTCAACTGGTTAAATCAGAAATCAAAGGCAAAATTGATTGCATTCTATTAATTGAGAGCACCTGTGCATGAACTAAAATTTGACCATTATGACTGAAAACCCAGGAACCAACAGGACCTCTAGTTCCTGTCTGGTCCAGTTTTAAAAACACTCATTTGGTTTGGTTCAGTTGGGCTCAGTTGACCACTTAATTTGGATTTTGTTCCATGGTTACCTTGTTCTAATTTATGGGTTTTCTTTGTGAAGGGGATGCATTTGTTGGAGGCTTCTTGTCTCAACTGGTTCAAGAAAAAGGCATTGATGATTGTGTAAGAGCCGGGTGTTATGCTGCAAATGCCATTATCCAGAGGTCAGGTTGTACTTACCCAGAGAAGCCAGATTTCCAGTAAAACCTACTGTCATGTTTAAGTAGTGAACATGGCAAAATCTACGCCCTTAATTCAATGAGTTTGCCTGCCCCTTCATTCTTTTTGTATCCTGAACTAAACCTCCTTACTGTTGTAGAAGACGCTCGGATTTTTCAGGCAATTTTACGGTGATAAAATTTTAAAACTCTTCAGCAGATTTGTACTGCATTTTTTTTTTACCCTCATGACTCACTTCGTTGAACAAAATCTTCAGGGTTATTGATAGATTTCTTGCCATAATAACAAATATTAATGGTATGAGCTTCCAGTTAGAACTCAAAATTCTTGAAAGTAATATTAAACGTGTTGCTAATCAAACAATCAAAAGGCAAAATGTGAAGTTTTCAGTGTTGATGGATCTGTGTTTCAATTTTGCCTGGTTAATTCATTCGTTACTGTTTCTACTCGTCTTTATGGTATTGGTTTAGTGAGAAATTTAAAAATAAAGTTTAGACCACTCTGTATTTTACAGAGTCCGTTTCTTTTCTTTTAAAAGAAGGAAACAGCGTGAATCGCGTGTGGATTAAAGAACATGTAGATCGCAGATCCCTCAGGCTGTGGCAATGATCTCGAAATTAATGCTAGTCTTTTGGAATTCAAAATGGAGGTTAACTTTTGAAGTTGGCATTTTTCACATTTTCTTTACTTTTAAATCATGCTTTCTGATCTTCGAATTCGTAAAACAGGCATGTACTTCACGATCTAGTTTATATGTCTAAGATATTTTTAGCATCACAATTTATTTATTTTTAATACTTTTGAGTTTAAAGTATTACTAGTTATTCGAACCCATTTAGATGTGCTGAAATTAAAAAATAAATAATAATTTTAGACCTCCGTGACTTTCATTATCATTCTTTTTTTTAGTTCGTTAGATGTATTTAATAATTTTGATTAAAATTATTATATTAGATGTATATTAGCCGAATTTTACAAGTAATCACTTTGTTATTTTCTTAGAGCTTGTGTAATTATTCTATTTTTGTTTTCTAATTTTAAACACTTTAAATTTAGATAATAATTTTGATCAAAATTAGTAGACCAATTAAAATACACAAATAAATCTTTTATTATGCTCCTTAGAGCCTTTAGAATAATTATATATTTGCATTTTAATTTTATATAGTTTAGATCTATATAGTAATTTTGATCAAAACTATCTAAACATAAACTATTCAAATTTTACAAAAAAATTTATTTGTTATATTTTTGGACTTTTTGAAGTCATTTTTAGTAGTGCATGATGAGATTGTGATTGTAAGGTGAACCCTAGAGAGGGATGATGTGTATGTTTTATATAGAATTTTTGCTATTATTTTGCATATATTTTGCTTTATTACATGAATATATTTTGTATATTTTTATTTCCTTTGCATCATTTTCACTATTATAGTTCAGAAACTATTCTTTGTACTTTTTTGATTAATAGGACGTGAAATCGATGTTTAATTAGAGCTAAAAAGTCTTGGAATAAGAGTCCATAGCAATGAACATGCTCTGATGTATCCCATGACATAGGGTATGTTTCCCCAACCGAAGTTAGACCAAAATGAAGCAGCAAAGAGACTGTACAACCTTACCCCCTGTGCCCTATGGCATGATCGTGTCCCATTAAGTCGAGAACTGCTCTGTCCATACCCTAACACCCCCTCCCCCCTGACGCCTCATGGCATGATCTGTATCTATTCCTCCAATGCCCAACATGGCCCCCTACCAATCGACATGGCTATGTCGGGCCAGCCTCATCGCCTCAATTTCTGACATGGCCTCCTGTGTAAGTAGACACGGTCGTGTCAAGTAGGCAGCGCCTCCAATTTTTTTGAAAGTTTTATCAAACTTGGTTGGCTTCGAGAGCTATAAAAGCCCTAGAATTTTCATGATCAAGGAGGTGTTTCCCCTTGACACAGAACCCTAGGAAGGTCGTTTCTAAGAAGCAGTCGATGTTTCAGTCCTCCTTAGAGGTTGGAGATTCTTCCGAAGACACCAGCAACAACTTGACTAAGTTTTCTCTTCTCTTTTCTTTTGATTTGAGTTGTAGGATGTCTTGTTCTTTATCTTTCGATTGTAACTCCATCTCCATGGAGTAGTACTCTAGATTCTAGGATAAAGGGGTAACCCGATGTATTATTGACATTCATCTTTAATACATATTTATCTTTCTTTGTCCATGATTCGATTTTATTGCGTATACATGATTTTGACACTAGCCATGCATCTGTATATCTCATGGGATGCAGGAAGGACTGAGAGATGAACCCAAATCTCCAACCAATAAAGATCAAGATGTGAGGGGTTGTTCACAAGAGTAGTCCAAAATTTCACAAGGGCACCATTGGCTATCACAGAACTTAATAAGTCGACCCCGATTCGGTATCACGAAGTAGGGGATGACACCTAGAGGGTTGTGGGGCATCATGATAGGAACCTCCCTTAGAAAGTAGTCGCTCTAGTAAGACTGCCTTGAATGTAGGTGTCATATTTGGGTAGGTCAAAAGTCTATATCAGTATTTCGGGATAAACCACCTACATGAGTAGAAACATTGAGGTTATACGTGAAAATGATGGTTATCAAAATCTTCCACACTTATTTTACACGCCCTGGGCACGCAAACAAAACAAAAGAACTAAACTAACCCGACAAACGATTTCCTCGCAATGTCTTAAAGATAGTAAAAGGTAATTACCTAAGACTGTTAAATTGGCAAGGATTGAGACATTGATAAATCTAATTCTTGCTAGTCAATCAAGCATGGTGACTTCCTACAACTTGAAAAGACTAAGCATGAAAAAAAACCCTCTCCAAGTACTAGTGCCTCTCTCACTCTCCTAAGCACATGTAAAAGTGGAGTTACACTCAAGGTCACTCACAACATCTCACTACTATAGGATTGTTCATCTTCTAGTTCTCCATTACTGTAAATAGATCACATGCATGAATCAACAAAAAAATTATTGAGAATTGACATGGAATCAAAGAACTAAAGGAAGCAAATGAAATGATTGAAAGGAAAATAATCAATGAAGGAAAGAGGGATTTGGAAAGATAAATCTGATGAGTTACCCGATTTGAGATGTATCAAATAATTTATCATGGGGAATGAAGAACACCATTTGTCGATGCCAAAACAAAAGATTAAACCAGCCTCTCCAATTTGATAGTCAACCAAAATTCTTGGTACGCTATCTCCTCTCTTGATACTCTCCTTTGTGCCACTATTCTCTTCTTCTTTTTTTTTTTCAAGAAACCACACAACTTGCAAGAAGACCGCTGTGGTGACTAACTTCTGTGTTCCGAGAAGCTTTTAGGCTGGAAACAACCTTTGCATTCCAAGATTTCAGAAATCTAGTTTACAACATTTCTGAATTTTGATTTCTTGCTTTTTTTTCTTCTTTCAGACCCATCTGTTGTAAATGCCCTTCTGATCAATAATCCATCATCAAGACCCTGCTGCTACACTCCATTTACCTTTCATCCTGTTGCTTATATCCTTTGAGAACAAGCACAGCAAGAACTAGAATTGTTTCTGAACACTGAACAGAACACAATTTGAAAATTCTGTTCTAGGTAGCTACAGCAGTGTTCAACAATTAGACTTCTTCAAGTTTCAGAGCATTTGAGTAACATAAGCGAAGGACAACAAGATTTAAACAGTTCTTCAGCTGACTGAAGCAATCAATCAAAATCAGACTCTTCATTTGCCACAGGTTTTAGCACTGTGAATTCAGAATCCAAGTTCTTGAACTTGACATGTTTCCCATTTTTATATTGACTTAGTTTCAGAAATTAAATCCTCATGCAGTGAGTGTCAAATTGATCAATATCAAGAACTCACTTCATTTCTTCTCTAGAGCTTACCAGATTGTTTCACTGAAATTCCAGCAACTACAATTATAAGGTTTATAAACCTCATTATCAGTCTGAATTTGATGCCTAGACTTAAGCTTCAGTATTCACAATTCCAGGGAATCTCGGTTCAAATTATGGAAGGTTTATTCTGGAATAAGTCCCCATTTAGTATCGAACTGATAAGACTTGAGTTCAGTTCTTGATCTGGTCATAAACATCATAACTAGTGGTACAAAACAATTTTCTGAATTTGTGGGTTGTTGTATTCAGTTTCTAAATTTAGCTCCTTCTCTTCTCTTTCTATTGCAGTTAACACTCAATGTCACTCAACTTGAGATGTGCATTTCTACTGCACTGGTGGAGAACCAAATCAGACTCTATTGAACACCTACAGCAGCCTTAATCACAAAATTCAGCAACAACATGATTGCAGAATCAGATTCTGTGTTTTTTTTCTTATCTTTGCTGACTTAATTTCAGATTTCTACATCTTATGCAATCAGTATCACTTTGTTGCTTCTATTGTCCACTTTATTGCCCTCTCAACCCTTTCACCTCTTCCATCCTCTCTTTTTCAAATTTTAGTAACTCAAGCAGTAACTCAGCTGGTCTTCAATTCACTTTCCAGGGTCTGATTCCAATTAGCTCTCAAGAATTCACAGGGTTTTTTTTTTCAATTGGCAATAGCAAGGAAGAAGAACAAATCATGCAATACAATTTAGCTTAACAAATTGCAGAACACAGCATAAACAGAGACATTTGAATTTCCAAATAACTGCCAATTTTAAAACTTTCAGAATTCAAATTACAGCAATTGGGTTTTTTTTTAATCAATTCTTTATTGTTTCTGCTAATTGTTTAATACTTTGCATAGAGATATCTCAGAAATCCATTGTTTCATAAGAATTTCAGTTCTATCCACGAGCTTCCAGGTTCCAACAGATGATAAGATTTCTGACAAAGACTTTCAGCACATCATTGCTGAAATCCGATTCCGGAATCCGATTCAAAGAAATTTCAAGCCTTTGTCAATGATTGATGGAAGAGATGGATCACCATTTGTCAATGAATGTCAAGTGCCTTATTCAGTCTTTGTGCTGACCAGAATCTTGCAAAAGAAACTTAGCATGCCACATTATAAATTAATACTCCACTTAACCTTCTCAGCAGAATCCAGATATCAAATCCAGGAGTTTCGGAATTGAGGCTTATTCTGAATTCTGATTTCAACAGCAACAGATACCTGTACAAACACAGCATGTACCTTGAGTAATTAACCTCTCGCTCCAATCAACTTCGGAAGATCTATCTCCACAATTCCAGTAAGTTGAAATTCCTCACTCACAACTTGTGATTTCAACATCTCCAATTTTTTTTCTTTCCTCTTTTCGTTTTTTTTCAGCAGCAGCACCTCTCAGCACCAATCCTTCTTATTCCATCTACAAATCTCATCTGCTACAACTCTAATATCCTTCTTAAGTTCTCAAAGTTTACTCAAAATAGAGCAATCAAAGATTATGCCAAAAACAACGTTAATGCAAGTGCCACTTGTTCCTTCTTGTATTCATGGAGATGACACAAAATTGAGAAAAGAAAACACCGTATATCAATACAATTTCAATTTCAAAACAAAGAGTGCACAAGACCAGTTCCAACAATAAATATCAATATCCATGGTCTTGAATGTAATGCAATTTTTTTTCCATCAACACTCCTTTAATCTCTAAAATTCTGTCATTCATCACAACAGTTCAACAGTATTAAAATCCTTACTTCAACAAGAGCAATAACAATTAGCTCCAACATTCAACTCAAAAATTCCACCACTCCAGATCAAGAAGCAAAAAGGATGAACCGATCCTCATGAATCATTAACCATTGCAAAATCTTTAAGACCTTTAAGCATAAGCAAACTCTCTTCTCCACACTTAAAATTTGACTATCTCAGAAAAATAACTCATCAAATCATCAACCAATCTTTCAAGAAAGTAGCAAAGCAAATATAATGGGAGGCAAAATTCACTATGGAAGTTATTCAACTAGGAGTGTAATAAGAAGAAAAGGGCAAATACGAGAAAGTAATCTTCATCATATTCATGCACACACATGCTATCATAATTTTGAAAAGACGCCAAGCAAGCCTTAGAGTTCAATTGTTATGGGTACATCAGTCAAAAAGAAAAAGAATAGACATGAATGTGGTCCTCACTAGGAAATTTGGTCAAACACACTCAATCCCTCAAACTTGAATCTATCACCACACAAGTGACTATTTGCAAGAGAAAAAAAAACTCATCATGTCAAAGAATCCAAAATCCAACAGTAGAATTTAACAAACTTTTACGATGCTCAAGACATAATGAAGAAACACACGTGGAGATATTTATTTAAAGCTAAATGAAATAAAACTAGAAAACAAAGTGCAAGGTATGAAAACAAAGCATGAAATCAAGGTATGACAAAAAAGAAAAGTATGAAGAAAAAGAAAAGAAAAGAACGAACTCCCCTTTAATTCAAGCGGCCGAAGATAATTCAGAAGTAGAAGTCACGTCGGTAGCGGAGTAGTCTAAGTAGACGAGAGAGTTATCCTCACGTGGACAGTGTCGTGGTGTACTGCTTCCTCCTTTGTCATCTCCATAGTGGTACTTCTAGGTGGTTGGAGATGATTCAGATACAAAATCCACTGTAGTAGTGGAATGCTATGAGTTGAAGTCATGCCTGCTCCTCCCATTATTTTCTCTTTGAAAATTATTCCTGCACACACTCCGGAAGTACTCGCAAAGGTGTCACACATCCTAGTATTGCTCCTACACAAGCACGCTTAACTTAGTAATTCTGATGGGATTCGGTGCATTAGTCTAGTATTATCGCACTTATAATTTCAACCACACACACCCTATTTATCCGGCAAATAGTCATCGAAAAAAGTCAATGTTCACGACACCCCCCGCTCTGCCATTTCCCTATGAAACGACGAAATAATTGATAGAAGAAAAGACAAACCAAACATTTCAAAGAGGGCACGCATGCATACTACCTTTCAAAAAATTCAAAAAAAAATATTTATATACACACGTCTTCCCTTTGGAATTGCTCACTGGAATCTCAAACACTAGGGGAGGGAGTCAATCAGAAAACAATATAAATAAATATAAAAAAGTGTACGTGAAACACGAGGACTTCCAAAGGGGTCACCCATCTAGTATTGCTCTAGCCTAAGCAAGCTTAATTTTGGAGTTCTGAAGGGATCCGAAACATTAGCACTGTTATGATGGCATCCATAATTTCAACCAGACGCTCCCTATTTATCCTGCATATGGTCATAAAAAAAATCAACTTTCGCAATGCAACCCTCTCTGTCGTTTCCCAACGAAATGATAAAATAACCGATAAAAAAAGATAACCCAAATATTTCAAAGAGAGCATGCACGTGTATTACCTTTCAAAAAATTAAAAAAAAATATATTTATATGTACACATGTCTTCCCTCTAGAATTGCTCGTTGGAATCCCGAACACGAGGGGAGCGAGCCAGTATATTTGCATTATGAGAACTTCTCAAGGGGTCACCTATCTTAGTACTGCTCTCGCCTAATCATGCTTAACTTCAAAGTTTTGATGGGATCTAGTACATTAGTGCTGGTATGATCGCATCCATAATTTCAACCACACACTCTCTATTTATCCCGAAAATGAGCATAAAAAAATCAACTTCATGACACACCCACTCCACTATTTCCCAACAAAACGATGAAATAACCGATAGAAAAAAATACAACCCAAACATTTCAAAGGGAGCACGTATGCGTACTACCTTTCAATAATTTCAAAAAAAAAATATTTATATGTACACACGTCTTCCCTCCGAAGTTGCTTGTCAAAATTCTGAATACGAGGGAAGGAAGTCAGTCGAAAAAATATAAATAAATATAAAAAAGTGTAGGTGGAACACAAGGACTTCCCAGGATGTCACCAATCTTAGTACTGCTTCTTGCCCAAGCACGCTTAACTTTGGAGTTCTAATGGGATCCGGTGCATTAGTGTGGTATGATAGTATCCATAATTCAACCATATGCTCCCTATTTATCCCGCAAATGGTCATAAAAAAAAAATCAACTTTCTCAATACGCCCCCTCCGCCGTTTCTCTACGAAATGACACAACAACCGATGAAAAAAAGACAACCCAAACATGTCAAAGAGGGCTCACATGCGTACTACCTTTCAAAAAATTCAAAAAAATATATTTATATGTACACACGTCTTCCCTCCGAAATTGCTCACCGGAATCCCGAACACAAGAGGATAAAGCCAGCCTAAAAACATATAAATAAATATAAAAAAAGTACATGTGCAACACAAGGACTTCCCCGGTGGTCATCAATCCTAGTATTGCTTTCGCCCAAGAACGCTTAACTTTGGAGTTCTGATGGGATTGGGTAATTAGTGTTAGTATGATCGCACCAATAATTTCAATCACACGCTCTCCATTTATCCTGCAAATGGTCATCGAAAAAAATCAACTTTTGTGATGCGCCCCCTCCTCCTTTTCCTTATGAAGCAATGAAATAACCGAGGGAAAAAAACGCAACCCAAACATTTCACCGAGAGCACGCACGCATACAAACTACTCTTATGCATTTTGTATTAACATAACACAACGATCTCAACAATTGGACATGTTCAGACACGGCGAAGCCTCCTTCCAACACCTTACATGCCCTACCCATGTTCTATACCACTACTGTGGGCCATACTTGGAGGGATATTTGATAACGGGCATTTTTTACCTATTTAATTAGAGTATTTTGGACCAGTTTGACCATATTTTATTACATAAATAGAGTTTGTTGGGTTGATTCTTCATTTGGATGAATTTTTTGTATCATTCTATTTTTTTATTAATTTATGACATGAATTGATATTAATTGGTTGTAATTATTTTGCAGGAAATTCAATTGCAAGAAAAATTCAATTTGGTTCGAGTTGGATTCAAATCGGAATTATTTTGCTCAATCAGGGTTCAAATTGGGTTCACTAGGTTCAACTCGAGTTTGGTTCAGACTGACCTAAGTTAATTGGTTATGTTGAAGTGGTCCAGCTCAAATCCGATTCAAACCTAAATCAAGCACCGGTCTAATTCAATCACTTGATTCCATTTATTTAACCGGTTCAATTGATGTGTTTCAGCCCAAAGGCCAAGCCGATCCAATTCAAACCCATTCAATTTCAAGAAGCCGGCCCACTTCAATTGATCCAGCCCAAGAATTCAACCCTAATTCGGCCGGTTCAAGCCGCCGGTTCACTCCAGCGCCGGTTCAGCAGCAACGTTCAAAAGGAAGCCGGTTCAGTGATTCAAGGGGGGCTCTCACTGTTCTATCCCAAAATCGCTACTCCTGTTCATCCTCGTCTCCTCACCGCCGTCGCGATCCGAGCCCCGTCGCGGCCCGCCACCGCCGATCCACCATCTTCTTCTTCAATCTCCGGTCAGCACACGAGCAGAGACTACTTGAGCCCGGTTGATCTGCGCCGATGCCACCGCAAGGAAGTCGCCGATGTGGTTCGGAGGCGAAGTCCTTTTCCCCCGTCGCCGCGGAACGAGGCTGTGAGTGGTTCTCCAGTCATCGGTGCACGATGGCATTCAGCACAGAGGCGCCGCCGTGGGTGGTTCTCCGGCGGGCTGCCCTGGCGCTTCACCTCCATAGATCCCTAGCACAAGTGCCCTTCGCCGATGTGGTTCGGAGGCGTTAGGAGACGCTCGTGCTTGGCTCTGATCATCTCCTCCATCGATGAAGCAAGGTAAGGATTTCAATCCTCCTTTGTCTAATGTTCTGTTCATGGACGGCAGGTCACGGGTAGAGAATTTGAGCATCCAAATCTTGTCTTCTCCGATCGCTTCTCGCCGGTGTAGTCCAGCTCCGGTGAGACTCGTCCCTATTGGTGTGAACTCCACAGAAGTCCAAGGGATCCTGTTCTGTGCTGGCCGGGACACCACCATTCCGCATTCCTTCCTCTGTTCTCTTCTCTTCAGTTGGTGCCGGCGCCATTGAGGGAAGATATTACCCTAACCCTAGTTCTAACCTATTTCATTTGTTGTTTTCTTGTTGTTAGTACTTGAATCAATCAAAAACCCCATTATTCCTTGCTCTTGTTGTTTGCTGCGGATGAAATGGAAGAAGATGTGAAATCACTTGCTTAATCGGTTTGAATTGAATATCAATTGTGAACTTGTGTTGTTCCTGTATGTATCAATTGATTATCTTAGAATAACCAAGGTTGATCTTGTGTTGTTGCTAAATGGCTCAATATGTAGTTTTGTTTTGTTGAAGTGTTAAAATGTGTGTCAATTGGAACTTTCGGTTGTATGTTTTTGTTGCATTAGAATGTTGAATGTGAGTTGGATGTTGGATGATTGATTGGTAAAGAAGCATGCTAAATGTTAACTTGTAGTGTTTGGAATTTTGCTAAAGTTGTAGTTATTGGAACCAGTAATGTGAATGATTGGGGTGAGTCATGTGCACATGAACTGTTGTATAATAAATGAATGCATGATGTATGTTTGTCATGACTTAATTGTAAACGGATCCTGTGTAGTTGAAAGCATGTGAATAAAGTCTTCGGATTGTAAATTATTGTTGGTATGTCATTGTAATTTAGTTGTTGAATGGTAATGTTGTGTTAGTTTAGGGATAATATGTATCAAATATATCAATTGCTTGGGTTTGTGTAGAATAACAAGTTGTTGATGATCGTATGTGTTTTATGTTAGTTGAGACATGTTGTATTATTATGTTGTTGTGCACTTTCTATGCTTTGTATTATTTATGTTTGTTGTATGAGTTTATATGATGGATACATGTTTGTAGAGTCCATGTAGTGCGAGTGGTGTATGTTATGGCTGTTGTAAATTCATGTTGTAGGTCATGTAAATGAAGGCATGTGCATGTTGATGTTTGTATGAATAAAACTCATGTAATAAGTTATCACTATTGTCAATAAAACTAGTTGTGAATAATTGTATGTTGATGAATAAATTGTTGTGAACATATTTTGTATTATATGTAATATAGGATAGAGGTTGTATGTATATGTGTGTTGTTGTATGATGTATGAGGTATGATTCATATGATGTATATGTTTATACATGTTGTA
>JBBMKF010000065.1:6219971-6244406 GCA_037834155.1 Curcuma caesia | reverse complement strand
GGTTCCCTCGAATACATCAATTTTAAAAATAATTTAAATAATTTGTTGAAAAACAAGTTTAGAAAAAATTTTAAAAACCATTTAAATAACTTTTAAAAGAAATTTAAACACAGTATAAATGATTTTTACATATTCGAATACTTCTCTTTTTAAAAATATTATTTTTTAGAGGAAAGTTAAAAATTTATTAAAATTTATTTAAATCTTTACATTTTAATTTATTAACTAAACACTTCAATTTAGATGATATTGTACAAAGGTCAAATAAGTACTTTATATTATATTATATTATTATAGCAAAAGGAATATCTTAAAAGATATTTTAACTTTAGTAAAATTTTAAAATAAATTTTTAAGAAAATTATTAAAATATTTTAAGAACATTTTTTTTATTTTTATAAAAAAAATACCAACCAAACCTTCCGTCTCTCACGGTCGTTGTTTCTCGTTCTCGTGCTCATTGACGTCATGTTACGTCATCTAGTCGCGGTCCTTCTGCGACCTTTTTGTCCGCATGCAGTCACGAGCATACGTTCCTTCCATTTCTTCACTCATTCCCTCATCCACCACCTCGCCTCTGCATTTCAATCTCCACTCTCCAATGGCCTCCTCCCCCTTCCCCTTGTCCCCTCCTCTCCCTCTCCTCTGCGACCACAGCCTCGACCTCGCCTCCGTCCGCCGCCTCATCGCTCGCATCAACCGCCACTTCAACAGCTTCCTATCCGATCCCGCCGCTCGCAAGGCCCTCCACCTGGCCTGCGGCCGCGCCCTCGCCGTCTCCCACAATGCCTTCTTCGACTTCTCCGACCACTCCGTCCTCTCCAACCTCTACTGGGGCATCGACAACATCGAGGCCGCGCTGCAGCCTGGAATCTCCCCCGCCCACCGCGCCAGCCGCCTCGCCGCCGCCGAGAAGATGCTGCAGATGCCTGCACTCTTGGACGAGGAGGGCAGCACCGCCGGGGTCCACAATCGCTACCTCGTCTGCTGCGCCTATTTCTACCTCGCACTCGCCCGCAAATTGAGCGGGGATCAGTGGCAGATGATCATGCACTTGCTCCACTCCCTCCTCGTCTCCCCCAGTTGCTTCCGTAAGGAGCTCGCGCCGGCCCTGTGGCGGAGCTTCTTCTCTTCTTCCTCTTCCTCCTCTTCTTCTTCTGCGATTGGGGATGATGATGAAGAGATCGCGAGGCAACATGTGAAGAAGTATAAAGATTGGTTGATGTACTATCAGGTGGTTTCCTATGGGGAAACTCCCCCATGGATTAGGGATTGCTCAGATGATGAATTCGGTGACAGAGAGGCAGAGAATAAGTATGGGTGAGTAATATTTGTAGAATTTTGCCGACAAAAAGATGAATCGTTTCTGGTAAAAGTATGAAGAATTGCCCATTCATGAGGTTCTTTTCTTTCCCATATTTTTATAAAAGTTAAAAACAATTGCATTAATGATCTTATCATGTGTACCTTTATGCCAGCAGAACATTAATTATCTGGACAAACTTCCATTTGCCAAGCATATGTTATTTAACTATTGTGCATTCACAGTTAGATCCATCCATCATAATCCTAGACTTAGCTACGATTAATGTTTTATCACTTGTGTGGACTACATCTGTTCCTTGATTTGCTGCCCAGAATGAGAATAAAATGTCCACTGAACATTCTTCAACTAGTGGCAACTGAAGATTGCGATTCCAATTTTGTATACTGACCTTGATTTGCCTTCCTCTAATATATCTACTTGTTTGCAGTAGATCTAGGAGTCCAAACGCCTGAATTGAAATTTGCTTAGTTAACGTGGGTTCTTATATATTAATTATTGGTCACTCTGTATGAACAGATGTACAAGTTGTGCCAGTGCCAGATGCTTCAACTCTCTCAAGCAAGTGCCTCATGGGTTAAATTTTCCTTCTGTAAGTAACCATAACGTTCAATATTTTTCACCAAAAAATTAAAGTGAAGTCAGTTTTGACTCTAAATCAGTCCCATTTTGACGAGGCATGTAGAAATTAATCTAGAATCAGTACTCAAAATACTCAAAACATTGCTTCAGGAAATGTGCTGCAAGTATTAGAAAGCTGATCATGTAGCTTATCTTTTTTCTTCTAACAACGCATATGCCCAGGTACTTCAAGGACCTCCAACGTTATTATTAAGATAAATTTTGCAGGAAAGCATGGTCTATGCATTAAATGTCAAAGATACTGGACCACTAACAGTTGAGGCCACCACATCTATTTCTGAAGATCGAGGACATTTCACAGAAAAGGACGACACTTTCTTAAACTTGGACATGAGTTTTTCTGGGGAGATAAAAGAAAACTTCGACATTAGATGCCTTCAGGAAATGTTAGACGAGTCTCAATCAGATTCACCTGTTTCTTTCTACTCACATAATGCCTCTTCAGAAGAAGAAAGTGATTTAGAGGTAATTTATGTTTTAAACAGAGACCTGCATTTTATTGAATTAGAAAAATAAGCTCAAGATTTATCAACTAATAAACTATATCCAGAATTAATATTTAGAGCATTTTCTTTTATTCTTCAGCTAGACACTATATTACAATGTGCTATAAATCCTTCCAACTTCCAAGGGGTTGGTGAAGTTCAGTAAATGGTCATATATCATTCTGAACTAAGTTTATCACATATTAAATTACAGACATAAAGAAACCATGCCAGATTTACCAATTTACTTCAGTACAACTTCCAAGGGGTTGGTGAAGTTCAGTTAATGGTCATATATCATTCTGAACTAAGTTTATTACATATTAAATTACAGGCATAAAGAAACCATGCCAGATTTACCAATTTACTTCGGTTCACATATTGATTCATCAGATCGAACAATAACCTAAATTGTGCCCCACCTGTTTTGCCTATTGTTTTATTTTTGAGATAAGAAAATCTCTTGCTTAATAAGACTAAATGCAATTGTCATAAAATTAGGTTGTTTGGTCAAGTTGAATGGAATGGAAAAAGAATGAGAGTGTAACAACAAGTGGAACAAGTTATTAATTTTATGGTTCATAGTATCATTGGAATTATTTTAGGATAATGTATTCTCCCTATTGAATAGTATATGAATTTGTACATCACTCAACTTAATCGACTCAATTCCCTAGTTGGCCCATATTGCCAGTCTTGATCTGCTCGAGTTGCCTAGTTAGTTCAGCTAGTTTGATTCATCTAGCATGACCTGCCTACTTGGATGTCTGGCCCAAGGGGCCTGCTTGGCACATCTCCTTGCATGACCCAATCCACTTGATTGGTCTTGTTGATCACCACACTTGTTATGTTAGATCAGCTCACTGCCCTAACTCTTGCTATGAAACAGGTTCTAAATCTCAGAACCGAAACACATAAGAAGTGGTCATCCCATTCCACCTTCTATTTGGCCCAAACTAAAACACCCTTGGATCCGTGCACAAAATTTGATTATTTCCATGGCCCGAACATTTGGTGTCTTCTTTGAAACACTCACAGTAGCTTAATTTTCTTTTCTTTTGTTTTTTTTTCTCTTGAAAATATCTAGGGAAGTTTTTGAATTCAAATATTATTGATCAGCTACTGTTATTCAAGAAGTTCATCATATTTGCAATCCATGGACATACAAGCCAGTTATAGATATCTAAATGCAATTCCTTCAACATTGTCTCCATTTTTAGGAGAGGAGATATCGAGTCCATTAGTATTAGCTAAACAGTTTTACAAATATGTTTTGAGACATTGTGTTTTAATAAAATAGCTAGAGGGCATAAAAAACTGTCAGAACTTTCTCTTATAATCAATCACAGAACAAATCAACTTCTGAAAGTACTGATGCAGGAAAGGGCACAGCTAGTAGAGTATCCAACAGTTTTCCAGTCAACGAGCCCAGAAGTTTTAGCATCTAATACTGGTGAGAGGTATATTAACAACTGCTAAATGATCATCTATCTTATTTTGGGTTTCTTCTCCATCAATCTTCTGGTTGCTAACAGGAACCATCTAGCTGAATGTCTGCAGTATGAACCTGTCAGCACGTTGCCTCTTAAATCTCCTGGATATCATGTGGATAAGGAAGACTATGAAGTCAGTGCAAGTTGCCTATCATTTAGAAGATCACCAATCTCACTTGAAAAATATTCAGTCCTAGATTTGAAAGATGTGGAAACTTCCCCCATCTATAACTATTATGCAAAAGCGAGGGCACCACCAGTAAGATCACCTATAAATGAGTTAAGATGTTTTCATAGTTTCTCATCTACGCTACGTACGAGGTATAACTTATCTGAATTCATTTCTCGAGGAAGTTTTATAAGGAGAAGAAATAACTATTCAACTAGCGAGAAAGATTGGTGTGATGAGAATTCAATTTATAGAAAAGATAATCAGGTTGAATTTCTTAGAATATTTGAAAAGACTGTTTCGAATATCTGTTTCCAAGAAGATCAAAGTAATCATGAAGATGCTGATTTGGAAATAACAACTATTTGGCAATTACTGAAAAAGAAAAATGAGGTGAAACACAGTCCCACAAAACAACAGATCCTTGACAAATTATTGGAGATCATTTCTGCTTCTAAAAAAGAAAACATCATCAGGGAATCAGTCTCTATTCTCTTGCTTCTTATATCAGAAGATAAAACAATTATTCAGGATATTAAGAAGAAGGGGACTCATTTATGCAATCTTGCGAGTGCATTGAAGAGAAATGTGCATGAGGCTGCCATCATTATCTATCTGCTCAATCCATCACCTTCAGAGATGCGGAATCTAGAGCTTCTACCAGCACTAGTGGAAGTTGCTTGCAGTCCAGGCAGTCACACAAAGGAGTCCGTAGAACTACCACTGACTCCATCATCAGCATCAATAGCTATGATTGAAATTTTAGTGACTGCCTTTGACTATGTAACTAATAATATGCATTTGTCAGCTATTAGTTCTCCACAAATTCTCTCTAAACTAGTGAATGTTGCAATGTATAAGAACTTGGAGGAAGGTGTGCCTTTAGCAGCTATACTAGTGAGGTGTATGCACCTTAATGGAAACTGCAAGAAGTTCCTGTCACAGTTTACACCAGTGGAACCATTCCTTCATCTTCTGAGAAGTAATGAAAAACGTTCCAAATTTGCTGCACTGCAGTATTTCCATGAGATTTTGCAAATACCACGGTACAGCTATATAATTTCCATTTTTACAAGATAGCATTATCTATGTCACTTTAAATTACATTTACCATGTAAATTGCCTCTCCATAAGCAAAATAGTTAGCCACATTGAGACCTTCAAATGGATATATATGTTTCTAATATGTGATGCTTGACGAGTAATTTGTAAGTGGGAGATGGATAGTTTTCTCAGTCAACAGATGTGATACAACATATAAAGCTTAGCAAGGGAAGAAGCCTTCCCATTTTGTATAGAGGAAGTTATAAACTATGCATATATTGAATTCTTAAAAGTCATTGCTGCCACTGGTTCTAGATATGATCTGATTGTAGTGTTCTTGATTGCTAACGTATATACTGGGCATCTCTGTTCAAACTAACCTTGTCAAGATATTTATATAGTGTTGTGAAAGCCATTTATATGCGAGGAAACTTTAATATGCAGCATTTTGTGGTAACAATAATGTAGAAATAAACGTCTTGGAAATATTGAAGTTAAAATTGTTTAGTTTTATTGGGATTTCCAATGGAAATAGAATACCCTAATACCTTTTGTTCATTGATGCAATTTAAGTTCAGACCAAGTTTACTGAATTCCATCAGCTCAAATACTTCAGGGCATCAGGCATTCATCTACTACATCAGATACGGCAACAGAGAAGTATCAGCATCATGCACTTATTGATGGCCTGTATCCGACAAACTGAAATTGAGCATCAACTTATGGCAGCTAATCTCCTACTTCAACTGGACATGCTGGTAAAGTCCACATTGTTCTGTGCTTTATTTTGGGTTATGGCATTGAATGTACTCTTCTGAAAATTTAAAAATCAAGAATATTAATAATTATTTTTATTTGAAATAGGAGAAACTAGAAATTTCCATTTGACTTCACATGCCTGAACACCACAACATTTATTTTTCTTTGAAAATAGGAGAAACTAAAAATTTCCATTTGACATCACATGCCTTAACACCATAACTTTTTAGTAAGATTTGAGTATGTCCGGTTGTTTTCATATACTTCTAAAGTCTTCTTTAAGAAGTACACTGATCTTGCAATCTCAATTCGTTATATAGAGCAAAGATTAAGCAGTTCTACAAACTTTTGTTCTATGCAACTCTACTAAATCTGTTTTGAGAAGGTAGACCAGACTTTATTAACTCAGCAAGGACACCTAATGTTAAATGTGTATCTGTCCAAATCCAAAAGAAGGGATAAAAGGATGACAAGTGTCTTTTTCATCACAAGCTTGGACACTATCAAAAAGGTTGTCAAAAAATAAAAGGTTTGGTTCTAAAAAAGGTAAGCCTAGTTCTTTTGTATGTTTTGAATCAAATTTGGAAATGTTCTTCATAATACATGGTGGATTGATTCTAGTTGCACCATTCATGTTTCAAAGTTCAAATACAATACAGAAATTCCTTAGGAACCAAACCATTAAGTCAAATGAAAAGTTTGTATTTATAGGAAACTGAGTCGAGGCTCCAATTGAAGCCATTGGAATGTATCATTTGATTTTAGATACTGCATATATCATTTAGATTTTTTCAAAGCTTTTATTTTACTTTTGTTAGTAGAAATTTATTTTTTAGCAAAACATGGTCTTGATATATTTGGATGTTTTTTTAAGTTTGAAAAAGAATATTTCAGTTTGTTTAGGCATGACGTTTTATTGGTTTTGGTGTTCTTTGTGATGGTCTATATAAATTAAAGTTTAATAATTTATTTGCTGAGACTCTATTAACCTAGCATCATAATTCTAAATGTGATTTTATGAATGAGAGGCATAGCTTACTTGTGGCACATAGCTTAGTAAAGGTTTATGTCATATATCCAAGGAAAGGTCGCATAAATTAGTAAAGAATGAAATTATTCATGATTTAGATTTTACTCATTTTGATATTTGTGTGGATTGTACTAAGGGAAAACATAAAAAAACATACAATTAAGAAAATAGCTATAAGAAACATACAACTTCTAGAAATTGTGCAAACAAACATGTGGAGCTTTTGATGTTCCATTTCTTGGCGGAGAAAAATATTTCATTACCTTTATTAATGATTATTTATGTTATGACTATATTTATTTGTTGCACGAAAAATTTCAATCAATTGATACCTTAGAGGTGTTTCCCAATGACGTTAAAAGACAATTAGATTAAAAGATGAAGATTATCAAGTCTGATAGAGGTGGTGAAGATTATGGAGCATTATAAATTTGGACAATGTCTAGTGTATTTGCTAAATTAATGGAAAACATGGCATTTGTGCTTGATACATAATGCCAAGGATACCTTTTTACCATAATAAAATGATATAGAAAAAAGGTGCAATCGTACACTGATTGATATGCTTAGGAGTATATTAAGTCATTATTAAATCATAATGTATTTGTTTAACAAAGTTTTTAGTGATAAGGCTCCTTTTGAATTGTGGAAGGAAGGAAACCAATATTTGGGGTTGCCTGACGAAAGTAAGAATTTATTTTCCACATGAAAAGAAATTGGACTTAAGAACAAGTGGATTCTTTATTGGTTATCTAAAAAATCCAAAGATATAGATTTTATTATTAGGTTCATTGAGAATGGTGAAACTAGTGGGTGCTAAACTACATAATGTAGAAATTCAAGAAGTTAGGCTACAAGTTCCTTTACCCATTACTTCTCATGTTGATCCGTTGGGAAATTTGACAATTTACAAGAATACAAATAAATGACCAAAAACGCCATCCATGATGAAGTTGTTCATAATGAACCTGTAGTTGATGGATTAAAAGAGTAGCATTAAGAAGGTCTTAAAGGGAAATAAGATATTATTATGTGGTCTATCTATGAATTGCATGAAGGGTCAAAAAGAGTTGGTTATAAGTGGGTCTTTAAGACCAATCGTGACTCCAATGGTAATTTTTTTTATTAGTAAATGTGTATATTAGCTCAAAAAAGGATGTATAGCATTGGCCTTGAACATGTTGTCACAGCTAATGAAGTGTCATATCTAAGTATATGTTTAGATTCCTATACATGTGTATATGTATCTTTCTATATATGCCCTCTACCTTCAGCCTCTCTCAAAAACGCTACGGTTCTTGGCCAATCTTGTGTGGTGTACCAGGCATGCCAAAAGTTATGTGCCACAATACTACTACTTGAATACTCGAAATATCCTCTTATTGGTGCTCATTTCCTATCTCATGCTGAGCTACCCTGATCCTTTTCTATAGAAGATCTATCACGAGGCTGATAAAGAAAAGGTGCTCATGCGCCTCCTCCACACCTATATAAAATATGCAGGGCTTCTCCAAAACATGTGGCAATCTGTCTTGAGTTGGCAACCTCCCATGTGCTAGTAACCATATCGTTAAAGCATGGCTCAGCTGTGTATATGTCTTCTAGACAGTGCTGGCCTAGACCTCTTAAAGTAGTCACAAGTTCTATCCACTCCAATGCCAGCCTGCGCAAACCATCATGCTAACCATTGTGTTGCAAATGCAGATGAGCCCTCAACTCCCAATATCTCATCACAGTTGTGTAGTAGCTTCTTGATTAGTGGTGAGTCTTTGCCCACAATTCTACTCGTCTCAAGTATGTGTGATATATCTGTCTGATCCAGAACCTTAGATAATAAGACTTTATATCATGCCTTCAGGTCTCATAGTCCATAGCCTCCTTCCTCTCTTGGTGTACAGACATTTGCCCATATTAGAGGGTGCTTCGAGATCCAATCAAAAGCTCTGCATAGCAAATAGATTTTATCAATGATCCTTGATGATAGTGGAAGGATTGACAACCCAAAGCACTCACCCCCCTACAAAATAGATGCTATCAACTATTTTCTCCACATTGGACAGTGTGTGTCGTGGCCAGGAGTTGAGCCTACCGATGATGGTGTCTACCAATGTGTTGTAGTTTGAGATCCTGAGCTTCTTTCATGTGGGATGCCAAATTATCTGAATGGGAAAGCTCCCTCCTAAAATCTAGATAACTTTAGTAGGCTTGCTTTGGCGCGCTCATCCACTCCAGCCAAATAGATCTTTAACTTCATTCGATTAGTGTGCAAGCTTGCTATGCTCCTAAATTGCTCCATGCAAGTGACCAGTATATTGATGATGTATCCCCTCTAGCAAAGAGCAACAAATCGTTTGCATATGCAAGATGTGTGATCTCTTGTGCAACACATTTGGGATGATAGTGAAAGCTCTGATCTGATGTGCCCCTTTATAACAACTGTGGGAACATCTCTAGATATTTCCCAAAGAGGTATGGTGATAGTAGGTTCTCCTGCCTCAGTCCTCTATCACCCTTGAAGTACCCATACAAAACCTCCATTTATAGCTATTGAGAAGGCAGTAGAGGTAACACATTTCATGATCCATGCCACTAGTTGTTGTGGGCAACCTAAGCCAAGTTGATTATCCTGAAAGAAGGACTAATTGGCTAAGTCAAATGCTTTCTAGGGATCTTTCTTTAGTATATATTTGGGGATGCCCTCTTATGTACTTACTGAGCAACTTTTGGGCTAGGTAAATATTATTAGCTATGGATCTTTCTTTAACAAAAGCTGGTTGTGTTGGGTGTAGTATGACCCCCACTACTTCTACTAATCTACGTGTCAATATTTTGGAGATCATCTTGTAAAAGACTGCACAACATGAAATGAGCATGTAGTCCGCCACTTTTGTTGCATGTGTTGACTTTGGAACTAACATTATAAGGGTATGATTCCATTGTTTAAGGAGCCTGTCATATGAAAAAATTCTAAGCATCTTGGAAGTCCTCTTCAATCAATGATAATATTGAATGATATAAGGCTATACTTATTGCCACAGGTTTCACTCGGAAGGATGTAGTTGACTACAAATATATCTTTTTTCTTGTCTAAAAAAAGGACTCACTAAAAATTATTATGGAAATGGTGTCTCATTATGAGTTAGAGTTACATTAAATGGATGTGAAAGCGACCTTTTTGAAAAATTTAGATGGAAAAAATTATATGGATCAACTTGTGGGGTTTTTAGTTGAAAGAAAGGGACATAGTGTGTAAACTTAAAAAGTTTAACTTAAATAAGTTTCTCGACAATGATATCTTAAATTTAATAATGCTATGATTTCTTTTGGATTCAAGGAAAACACATATCTAAAGGTTAGTGGGAGAAAGTTTATTTTTCTAATTTTGTATGTTGATGATATCTTACTTGTTAATAATAATCTTGATTTATTACATGAGACCAAGTAATTTCTTCAAAGATATGGATGAGGCATTATATATGATAGGAACTGAAATATGTCATGACAGATCACAAGAAGTGTTAGGGTTGTCTCGAAAATCATATATTAACAAAGTTCTAGAGAGATTTAGGATGGAAAAATATTCTGCAAGCATTGTTCCAATTCAAAAAGGAGATAAAATAAGTCTTATGCAATGCTAAAAGAATGAATTAGAACCCAAAGAAATAATGCAAATTCCTCATGCATCTATTGTTGGGAGACTTAATGTACTCTCAGACTTGTACCAAACCAGATTGGAGTGTTGGATGGGTATAAAAGGAATCCAGGATTGGATCACTAGAAAAATGCAAAGAAAGTTTTGCAATATTTGTAAGGAATGAAAGATTAGATGCTCACTTATAGGAGATTTGATCATATTGAGATGATAGGATACTCAGATTCAAATTTTGTTGGATGCTCAAATTATAGAAAATCCACATTTGGCTATTTGTTCCCCTTAGCTGGAGTAGTAATTTCATGAAAAAGTGTGAAAGAGTTTGTCATTGTTGCATCTACAATAGAAGTTGTGGTTGTGCTTTGAGGCCACTATTCATGGTATTGCCAAACTGTTGAAAAATTATTGTAATAATATTGCAGTAGTTTTCTTTCCTCAAAACGACACGAAATTTAAAAGGTGCTAGACATATGGAATTGAAATACTTTTCCATTAAAAACATTCAAAAACAAAGAGCTGTTAATTGAGCACTTTAGCATTAATCTTATGATTGTGGATCTATTAAATAAAGAATTGCCACCAAAGACATTTAATGAACATGCCAAATGAATGGACATTATGAAAAATTGTTAATGACCTTATACTTGGGTTTGATGCTCTTTAAGTAATTGACTCTTTGAGCGCTTTAAATATTGTTTCTGATACATTAATGCATGTTGGTTTTTTATGTTAGTATATATACATAAATAAGCTATGCAATTATTAATAGGATTTGACTCTGATAAAAAAAATATTATTGATGAACCATTATGTTTACGTTTATTTCAATTCATGTTAAGTATAAAACTAATATTATGATATGCAGAAGCAACTATGTCGATCATAGATGTAACCATCATGATCCTTATTAGTTTTTGCTTAATAATGATTTATGATTGACCAATTTAAGAAAGAATTTAGATTACACTTTGCACAATATGTTTAAAGTAAAGAATGTCATATGGGCCAAGTTGGAGAATGTTAAAAATAATTTTATTTTTTATTAATTGCCCATATTATTTGACTTTATTATGATTAAATGTTTCACATTATTTAACTTTATCATGATTTATTTCCCTATCATATGACCCACACTGTTTGACTTTATTATGATTTATTTTCCTATTAAATTGGCACATTATTTAACTTTATTATGATTAGTTGTTTTATTCATATTGGTCAAAAAAACAGACATTGCTCATATTCATGGATTGCGAGAATGAAAGATTTAATTGAAAATAAAGAGACAATTAAATGCCACATTAATGGGATATAAAATGAAAGATTGGAAAGTTGGTCCTCTCTTTACCCATTAAATGGATCTTTTTCTCTATCGAAAAGTTTAATCAACAATAGAGGTCAAGAGGGAGAAATATAATTTTCTTAAAGAGTTCTATCATTTTCTATATATTTGAAAATTAGTTCTATCAATTTCTATATATTTGAAAATCATTTTCTCCTAAGTATCATATTGTGAAAATTATTTTATTCAAAAATCTTGGGCATTAAATTTTGTGAAAACATAAGGCTTAATTTGCATATTCATGGAGACACTATTAACGCTCTAAGGATGATGCGATCAATTCAATGACTCTTCTTACCATCTTATTGATAGCTAGTAAGCATTAGGATATCAATCCTTGAAATAGATTCTGTGACTATTTTCATGTGCGCTACTAGTGTGAAATATAGAGTGGCATACACTACGTTTTTAACATTATGAGTCTTACCACATCAATTATACCTTTGCACTACCATATTAAATTTCTCTTATTTCCTCTTGACTTCTGGTTGTAACCCAGTGACCAGAACCATCTAAATCCATGTATTATCCTCTGTATCTTTTCTTTATGATGATTAGCTTTCCTTATGTTCTAGATTAATCTTTTGCCCCAATTTAAAGGCCGCAACTTATGCTTGAGGATATATTTGACAATACAAATGTAAGTACCCAACCCTTCCACTTATTTCTCAAAAAAGTACACAGGTTAAGTTGTATGGACAAAAGAAATAGGCCGAAGTTCCCAAATCCAAATAAGTATCAAAATGTTGAGTTGTGTGGATTTTGATCTTTGATATGAATGACATGGTTTTGATATTGTGCCAACATGTGGATGCATGTTGCTGATGGTGAATTGGAGGTGAAAGGATGAAGGAGATAAAGAAAAAGAAGAGAAAAGAATTATATACCCATGAGAAAATTTAAAATAACATTTCATGCCACATTTTTTGTCGCGTCGAAAGTGGTACAAATTCAGTATGTGGACACAAATTAAAAAAATTATAAACATTACTCCAATTTATTTTTTATGTGGCATAGCATGCCAAAAAGCATCAGATTTTGGCATGATATGCATCAACATGATCACCATTGGCAACACAGGAGACATTATTTATGCCAATATTTACTAGTTTAGGTAAGTAACCGAACTGATATCAACTGTGCCGCTTATTATGGTATGAGATTTCAAATCACAAATCAAACATCCTTCTTAATATAAAAATAAGCATAGAAGATATTTTGTCTTGTGTGCATGTGACTAAGAGATCATTTAATTGAGATAAAAGCTTAGTAACTGCATATTTTTCTTTTCGAAGTTAAAATGTTGATCAATTCCAATCTGATACAGGGAAGAACTGAACAAGGAACTATTGACCATATGCATATTTTTACATGCAGGAACAATCAAGTGGTACGAGTGTTTTCAAAGAGGAAGCAATGGAAGTTTTGCTGGAAGCAATTGCCCAAGGAAAGAGTAGCAAGATCCAGATATTAGCTGCAAATATACTCTCAAACATTGGAGGAACTTATTCTTGGACAGGAGAACCATACACTACTCCATGGCTGTTAAAAAGAGCTGGTTTAACATCTACTTGTAGTAGGAATATGATAAAAAACATAGACTGGCTTGATCCATGCTTGCAGGTAATAGTCAAGACTCAAGATCATTCATCATTGTATGTGGCACACATATGCAAGCCAAGTAGAGACCTTTTGTTAATATTCATGTTTAGGGGGCATTCTTCATACTCTCTTCAAGATGAGAATATGTTTCATACTGATTTAGACTTATTTAGACTGAGAAAAACAAATATATTTGGGGAAACTCATAGAACCTTTGGTTGACCTTCAAGAAAACAAAGTCACCCATGTGTCACTGGTTTATCAGTGTTTTTTTGGTTCACTGAACTAACTTATTCTGCAATAACATAAACCACCAATCGAGTTCATACATGGTAGGATTCTAAAGAGATCAGCTATTTGCCTACATTTGTTTCTCTAACACTACGGGAGTTGCTCTTGGTTACCCAAGTTCTTTCTTGTAACATACTTTTCTATGTATTAAAATTGAAGAAAAAAAAAACTTCAAATGAAATAGACTGATGAAACTAGAATGCGTTTGTGCAGGATATTGAAATAAATGCATGGAGTTCAAAAGCTGCAAAAAGCATTATTAAAATGGGTGATCTATTGTTTGATGCTCTGGAAAAAGGGATTCAAAGCAAAACCAAGATTGTTTCACATGACTGTTTAGTATTTCTTGCATGGCTTGGGAGTGAAATTGCAATTATGGGTTCAACTAATGCAAAATATTCCCTTGAAACTTTGTTAACTGAAATAGCTCAGTTTCTTTACCCGGGCTCAGATCTTGACGACAGAGTTTTATCATGCATTTGTGTGTACAATTACACTTCTGGGAAAGGTAAAAAACAATAACAGCCATAATAGTATCATTTTGGAAGAAAGTTGAAGTGGAAACGACAATGTTCTTTGCTCCAAAATGTCTACTCTGGTCAGGGATGAGTATAATGCAGTATAAGAGCTACAAAGAGTAGAATCTCAAATTGATAACTTATCAGTACCTTGTCGACATTGAATATCTCCTTCAAAAAAGATATGATTTAAACAAAAATTTAAAAATCATCAATGCACATGTATTTTCATATTGAGTTAAAAAGTCTTACCAGCGTGCAACACAATTGGATCAGTTTTGTCCAATGAAGCACCATTATATTCACTATCTGCTGCAGCTATTTTATTTCTGTGCAATTTTATAGGCTCTAAACTGTAATAACCATCCACATTTTCTAATTCATAGGAAAGCAGAAGCTTATGAACTTCACAGAAGGCATACGAGAGTCTCTGAGACGTCTATCAAGTTTCACATGGATGGCTGAAGAATTAGTTAGAGTAACAGACTATTTTCTTCCCACTAAACCGGTTAGTTTTATTAAAAGACTCTTTTCTTTTGAGAAAGAAAGGATTATTCAGATAATAGAAATGGAAATAAAATGGCTATTCCTTGGCAGCATGCTTATTAATAAATTTATATGGATGAACTTAAACATCCAAATGATAGCGACTATAGTCTTTAAACATGATTATACAAGGACCATCATTTTAATTGTTATTACACAAGTATTATATGCTAAATCTTTCTTTATATGATTAGGAACATAAATATCTAAAATTGATTGCATTATCTAGCTTGTTTCCTACTCAATTCTTCAAGACAGGGTAGCCTTAATACTATAATGTGCCCGCCCATCTAATACTGTAGCAACTGCAGCGTGTTTCCTGTGTGCATACTCAAATTGTAGAGGTGGGCCAGGTGAGCATGGGAGCTGCAACTGCTCTCATCTTCTTCAAAGGACAGCTTTGTGTTGGTCATTGCGATGGCTCAATAAGGGTAAGCATTATCTGGACTAAAAATGTTAAGCTACTGTCTTTTGCCTTAGATTTGGTGTTTTACACTCACTTTTCCCAGTCAAACCAAGGTAAAAAGGACGCCAAACTCTTTGATATTGTGTCATATGAATATAGCTTCATGGTGTTGGACAGGCACTGGATATATTTTTCTCAAATAATCTGAAAAAGTGACCCAAATTATGCATTCAAGAATCAAGGAGATGAAATACCATCATGGGCCTCTTTTTTTTTTTTGGAATAAATTTAAACGTAATCATTTAGCTATAACTTAAGCCTCTGATGCAACACTAAATTCAAATTATAGAACCACCTAGGAACTAAGAACGAAATTGATGAAGCAACTAAGGAAATAACCTCACATAGAGTAAAAACTCACAAAGAGAAGTCAAATTAGAAATTGTATTAATTCAAAGATAATTCAGATATAGGACTCAGGACTCCTTATATAGACTCAACTCAATAGTAAATATGGAAACAAATATTTTAACTAAAAAAATAGTCTAATATAATAGGGATTATAATTATTCCCTATTTATTACCAAAATAGAAAATAGCAATCACCAAATAATAAAAATTAAATCTCTGATTTATTGTAGATGCATCAATCTTGAATATTTTCTGTTCTTGAAGATTTTCGATTTCTCTCCTTTGATTGTGGATGAATCAATATGGAATTTATCTTTAATTTATTTTCTTCAAAGCTATCTTCTTTTCTGCAATATTTGTTTCCTTGTTTGCATTATTCTCCCCCACTGAAGAAAACTCGACTCATGATGAGTTGTTGACTTCTCTTCTTAGATCTTCGTTTCCAAGCATAAGAAACAATTGCTTCAATAACTCTATTTAGCAATGTTTTTTCATTATTTTTCTTCTTTGGACGTCCTTTTCGATAAGAGAGAAATTGGTGCACTTTGTTTCTCTCAATGCACTTTGACTTTGAAATATTCCTTTTTGGTAGTCCTTTCCAATGAGTATGAGAATATCTAAGTTTATTGTATGGCGAGAATAATATCTATGCCTTCATCGAAATTATGTGATGCGAAGACAATAATGATGATGATGATTTCGCAAAACCTATAACAAAATCAACATGCGAAGATGAATGCTCAAACTTCTCCAACCAAATTAATATATCCTTCAATTTAAAAAATGAACTTGTGTTCAAATAAGTTGGAAAGTTAAATAAACAATCAATCTTTCTCACAATATAACCAAATAAAAAAGATATGCATGAAATGAATGCATCTAATGTAGATGTGATGAAGAAATTTAAATTAATAAATGCAATATGAAAATTTACCATACCATTAATTACAATAATCATTATATAGTACAATTTTCATCATTGTATTGGCAAATATATTTCTAATATGCAAAATGGTGTTCTTGGTTTGGTATATAGAAGAAAATAAGATATTTAATTCAATTGGTTGACAAACATCAAAGATATATGTAAATATGGAATGAATCATATTAAGTGATTTGCAAATTTTTAAACTGTGATCTTGCATTACTAAATCATGATGCTTGTTGTATTTAGTTTCTTTTAGCTTCTCTGAGTAACATGAATGCATTTTATTATGTGACTTAGTATCGGGCAGATTAGACTCTAAAGAAGTCAAGTCAATAAGAAGTATTTCTAATATCACATCATTAAAGGGCTTGTCCAAAGTATTATTGGAGGACTCTTCTAAAATATTTTGAGAGGATTTTTCTAAGGTTGGGTTACAAATAAGTTTATTTGAACACATTTCTTTTATTTTAGTGGCAAGCTCATGGATTGTAATAGAACTAATGTCTTTAGGTAATGGTTTCAAAAAATTGACTTATTATCACATGCTTGTTAGGCAATCATCTACTAAAGTTTGGTGGGGCATATCTTTTCATTAATTGTTTTTTTCATTTCATGCTAATGTGTGATGGGTTTTTGTCTGTCTTGGTCTCTAATTGCTTTAAGCACATTGCCAATAAATTTTAGCCAGTCCACAAGTGTGAATTTGACAAATTTTACTTATTCAAGGTAAAATTACTTGCTCAAAATAATTTCCAATATTGGCTAACCAATCAAGAAATACATTAGGATATGTAGTTCCATCAAATGTAGGGGCATCTTTCCTAACATGTAGTTCACAAAATAATGAGGTTCTTCTTTAAGCATGGGATGATGTGATTGTGGCCTTATACATGTCATTCCTAAATTTAGTAGCATATGAAGAATAACCAGTACAGTCCTCAATGTTAGGATCGGTGACGTCGCTAAAGGAGGGTGAATATCGATTTACTTCGTTTATTGTTTGTCGAGCATGTGCTCGTCTACAAGATGTTAATGCACAATGAAAAATAAAAGAAACAAATACAAAATAAAATAAGCGCAAGAACACCTTGATTTTTATATAGTTCGGAATCTCCAGTTCTTACTCCACGGCCTAGCATCCTAACAGTAACACCACTATTCTTTCTCTTTATCAGATACCTTTTAAAGGCGGAGAAATTTCTTACAACACTTCTTCTTACAAGCAAATGCAAGCAAAATACACAAAGATAGAGATGACAATGAATACAACGTAAATAAATAATTTACACAGGAAATCTTTTTTTACTCAAAATTGTAGTTGTCTTAGATCGTCTCCTCTAGAATGCAACAACAACCCATAAAACCTCCGAGAACTAGCATGACAAATTCCTCCATAAAACCATATTTTGTAGAGTTGTTGTCATAACTACATTCCGCTCAACAATCTACTACTAGCACCTCTTAGTCGATTACTTTGTAAGAATTCGAATGTTGCTTTGTCCAACAGCTCCATCCAGCACAACATCGAGGACAATAGTCGGCCGTTGCATCATTGGTCGAGTTCCTAGATTGACTAAAAATTTTTTTATTCACTGCAATGTGCCATCAGTTGAGTGCACCACTCAACTAATGCATCAGTCGACTGCTAACACCTAGCCATTGATTGCTCACACCACAACAGTGTCTAAAACCCCCCTTAAACTTTGAATTTATGATTTCAGGTCAATCTATAACAGTCGACTGATATATTTGTTTCATCCTTACTAAGGCTAAACTCTTACTTTGCTTAAAATCTAGTTGACTCCAAACTACCATGACTTTTTCTTTTCCTAGCATCTGGTTAATATTGACTGAGACTTCTCCATTGTCAAACATTCTTTTTTCCTTGATTTGTTTGGACTTTTTATCTCATATCTAACATCATGTCAATCTTGACCTGCCAAATACTTCACCATTGCTAAACATCTAGTCCTTAACCTGTTTGGACTTTCAATCTCATACCTAGCATTAGGTCCTCCATGACTTGTTAGGATTTCATCCACACGTCTAACATCTGATGCTCCTTGACCTATTAGGAATTTTTCACACATTGAACATTCCATCTTCCATAACCTATTAAGGCGTTCACCATTGCCAAGTGTCTAGTCAACTTTGACCTATTTGGACTTCATCTTTGCCAACTCCTTATTGGACTTCAACTAACCAAGCGTCCTATCAACCATAACCAACTTGGACTTTATCCTTGCCAACTTCCTCATTAGACTTCCAACTTCCAAGTGTTCAATCACTCTTGATCCATTTGGACTTCTCTACTTTCAAGTATCGATCAACCTTGACCTATTTGATATCTCACTCAACCAATAGACATTATTATCAAATATCGAAACTCAATTTGAGCTAGTTCAATCTGGATCCGAAGTCGATTGTCCAATACTCAAGTTTATCATTCATATGGGGCATGTTCCTAAAATCTAAATCTCAAGTATGTTTAGCTGTAAGTGTAGTGTTTTCTCTCATTAAGTTAATTCAAATATTGACAAGTAATGATGATTATAAAATAAAACGATGTGATAGATTAAATGAGATGCAGGAGAATATGATATGCTAACATGCAAGTAGAGTAACTAAATTGATGATGATATTATTTTTGATGCATGATGATTAAACAAAATAAGAAATATTTTATATGATGGATGATGATTAAATAAAATAGGAAATATTTTATTTGATGGAAGATAACTAAACTAAGTAGGATATATATTTTTTGATGGATAATGATTAAACTAAAAGGGAAATATATTTTTTATTATTGATGTCTAAACTAAATTAGTAAATATGATGAAATTTTGATTTTTATGAATAAGATGCTAATATGCATGAGTTTGTAAAAAAAGACTAATTAAATGCAAGCAATTTAAAATTACCAAATAAATAAACAAAATGCAATTTTAAAAAGAGGAACTACGTTTATACGATGATGCAAGATTTGTTGATGTTGAAGTTGCACAAGTTTAAACCGGACCAATCGATAAAGATGCTTAATCTGTTCTTTGTTGAATATAAGAGATAACAATTTTCTTGCAAACTAAAATGCGAAAGGACAATTAAATCTTTCTAGGAATTCTATCGGTTCTTGATTGTGTCAATGTGTTGTTTGCAATTGAGGAAGCTAATGCAAAAATTGAGGAAGTTGCTGCACGATGGTTGTTACTATTGTGATGAGCTAGTGATGATGATTCATTGGAGGGGTCATTTGATTAAAATCAACCAGATAGAGGTGACAAAATCTTCATATTGTTTCCATAAGTGTTCATCGTGGCACTGCAATTGGAACAAGTATAATTTTTTTCTTCTTTTTACCAGCAAGATTTTTTTCCTTTTTCTATTTTTTTATCCACTCTTTTATTTCTCTCTCTCTTTTTCTCACTTTTTTTTCTTTTCCCTTAAATTTCCCCTTTTCTCTCTCTTTTTTTTCTTTGCTTATTTTCCTTCTTTTTTCTCACTCTTTTCCTCTTTTTTTTTTTCACTTTTTTATGCTTGTACCCATAATTTGTAGAATCATGATCCTATGCAGGATCGATTTGGGGTCATAAGATCGGATCGGTAGAATCAGATCATAGAATCATACAATCCTATCAAAAACCCTTAAAATTTTATGATTAAATAATATTGTAATTGTACATGATTAATAATTAGAAAAAATGACTAAGAAGGATATTTGCATATAATAGATTAATAATTTTACATATGCATGTAACCGTCGATGCTCTACAATAACACTTAATAATATTTATATTTTCATATCACAAAATGAAATACTATAAAATTCTACTAACATAATAACAATAATCACATTCAATCTCAAGAATGTTTCCTTGGTTCACAAAATCAAATATCATAAACTTTTTAACAATCAATTAATAGGTCCAGCGCCAACCAACCATTCAACATAAAAATAATTCATATAAATATACATTCAATCAATAGATCAAAAATAATCTATATAAATACACATTCAAGATGACTCAGTTTAAGGCCAACAAAGCAGCCCCCGTCAAAAAATGTGTAGAATCATTTATAATGTAGGATCGTATCGATTCTACCGATCCGAAGCGATCTCACCAATTCTGCTCCGACTTCACTACGACAGACGATTCCAAACGATCCACGAGTGATTTGATACTTCCGAATCGTAAGATCGTGCGATCCTACAATCCTGATTCAGATTTACAAACTATGCTTGTACCATTGCTACTACAGTAATAGTAATTATTTTTGTGGGAATGGAAAAGCTGATGACAATAAAGTTGACGGTCCACGAAGATGATGAGAGGGCACAAAAATCTAGTTAGAACTTGAAAACAGATGACAATAGAAAAGTTATAGTAATGGGGGAATAGAAATATGAAAGATGAAGATAAAAATAGATATGTGAAAGATGCAATAGAGATAACAATGTGTGATGATAAGAAAGTGAAATCACAATAAAGAGTAATGACTAAAGAAAGATATAAAGAAACAAATGAGGTGTTGAATTGTAAATGAGTTGTGAATAATAGCAGAGATGATGTTTGAGGATGATGGATAATAAAGATAACTAGTACCGAAACCGAACTACCAAGTTTCGGCTCTAATATTAATTGGCGCAACACTAAATTCGAACTATCGAATTACCCAGGAACTAGGAACAAATTGATGGAGCAACTAAGGAAAACTTTTATGCAAATAAGTCAAATTGAAAATTGTATTAATTCAAAGATGATTAAAAAAGAGGATTCAAGACTCCTTTTATAGATTGGACCCAATAGTAAATATAAAAATAAATATTTTAAATAAAAAAAGGTCAATCTAATCGGGATTATAATTATTGCATATTTATTACCAAAATAGAAAATATCAATTACCAAATAAAAAAAAATCTATGATTTATTGTAATGCATCAATTTTGAATTTTTTATATTCTTAAATTTTTTTTATTTCTTTCCTTTTATTGTGGATGAACCAATTTGAAATTTATCTTCAATTTATTTTCTTCAAAATTATTTTCTTTTTTATGATATTTGTTTCCTTGTTTGCATTAGCCTCTTAATGCATCTAGGAAACCTAGTTAACCTAGAAAATTACTTCTTTTTAGTTTGAGCTTCCAAAGTTCACCTGAGGTGATATCGTGAAACAGGTTTGGGATATCGATTGCCAAAAATCAATGCTTCTATGGGAGGCCAAAGAACATAAAAAGGCTGTTACTTGCTTTGTCCTTTCTGAATCAGGGGATAGCATTTTAAGTGGATCCTCTGATAAAACCATAAGAGTAAGTGATGGAATCATTCTATTTGATGAAGGATTGGATTTGATTAGAAAAAATGTTAACAAATCAAATGCTAATGATTTCTTGACAGCTATGGAAAATGGAGCAGAAGAAATTGGAGTGCATCGAAGTGATAGAGATGAAAGAGCCAATTCAAAAATTAGAAACATATGGCGACACAATACTCATTGTAACATGTAGCCGTGGGCTTAAGGTCTGTTGTTGGTTGCTATAGAAAGTCAACTTAAATTCTAGACAATTATTCTTCTGATTTCAATCCAATCTATTTTTTTCTAGGTGTGTAATGCATCCAGAAGTTTCCAAACTTTATGCAAGAGTAAACAAATTAAATGTGTTCTCGTGGCTCGAGAGAAAGCTTACCTTGGATGCTCGGATTCAAGCATACTGGTTTGTTGGATATCAAACATCTATAAATAATCATGTTGAGCCTGTAACTAATATTATCTGAAAAATGAAATTTGCATTAGGAAATAGACTTGCCTGATGGAAAAAAGACTGTCATTAGACCACCAGCGAATAGCTGGAGGATTCACGAGAAACCTATAAATGCAATAAAGCTCTACAAGGACTGGGTATATAGTTCAGGTGCTGTTGTTGAAGGATCTTGTATGAAGGTATCGACTGTCATATGTCTTTACTCTTTATCAACTTTTTCTAATTTTCAGATATCACAGAACTGGAAAAAGCACTGGCAACCTCAAATATCCATACATACGACAGTCCAAGCAATGGAAGTAGTGGAAGATTTCATATATTTGAATGGCAGCTCATCGAGAAGTACAGTGCAGGTAGACTTGCCTTAATCATTCCTAATTCTCAAAGAACCCACTCAATATCTGTCATTTCATCTGAAACCTGGAAGTCTTGCATAGATCTGGCTTAGAGGACAACAGCAGAAAGTAGGAAGGTTAGCAGCAGGATGCAAGGTAACGAGCCTTCTGTCGGCAAATGATATCATCTTTTGTGGCACTGAAAATGGCTTTATCAAGGTTTGTTTCCAAATTCAAGGAAGTTACCATTTGGTTCTTATTCGTATTCTGATATAAACATTAAATTGCAGGGTTGGATACCTCTCTGAAACAACTAAACTGAAATCCAATATTGTGTATTCTACCTGCCATCAATACCCCCAACCAGCTAAAGGATTATGCATCAACACCCCCAACCAGATTTGTTATGCTGAGAGAGAATCTTTGAAAACTGCATATTGGCATAGAAGTGTCTCGTACAAAAGTTAGTATGTTAATGTAAGAGAATCTTTCAACATTGTGTATTGACATAGCCACATAGGAGTTTCTTGGACAAAAGACAATATGTTAATGTAATTATTTTTGTATAATCTTAGATGAGAAACATAAGCGCATCCTTACTCTATAGTGGTAGATGATACGCTAATAGTCCAAAGCCTCCAACTTTTATAGAAGAACAATTGGTAGAAAATAAATGGAAACAAAAGAGTTAATATGAAGAGGTGAGGTGTTTGGTCATAGAAGATGAAGTTTGGATCAATAAATGTTCCAAATTTAAACATATTATCTAACATCAAAAAAAGAAAAATTATTCATATAATCAACTAATGATTGTGTTTTGATATTTGAACAATATATTTGTTGATTATGTTAAATAGGTAAAGTTTGATTAAATACTTGACTATTGACAAAGTCTAAGTGGATCAGATAGATTTGAAACTTGGCACTAAAGAAATTTAATAAGTGTTAGCAGTAGAAGTCTATATAGGTCAATGTAGACTAGATATCTAGTAGATAATGAGAAGTTCAACAAATATTGATAAAGAAAGTCCAAACAAACTGCGGAGGATAGAATATCTAACAAGTAATGGAAAGTTCAAGCAAGTCGTCAATGAATAGATGTTATGCAAAGTAGGTGAAGTCCTAATGAATCAAAGTCGATGAGCACTAGGCAAACGAGTAAGTCTTAGAGACATAAGGCCTCTTAGCATGACATAGATTCAACTTAGCTAAGGTTGGAATCAAAGTGTCAATTGATTAGTAAAGGAGTATCAGTTAATTACTAAACCTGAAGACACAAAATTATGGTTTGGGGTATGTGTAGTGGGCTTATGTTGGCCTAGTAGTTGATTAATGGAGTTGTCGACTGCATAAACAACTCAGGTAGAAATTAGAACAAACAAAAGGTTTTTGTTTGGTGCTAGAAAGAGCCGTTGGAGAATAGTTATAGGAAAATAGTATTCTGACATGGTAAAGTGGACCAGTCAACTAGAGGTATTTCATCAATCAATTGATCAACATCGTCCAAATTCAAATATAAGCTTATGATTCCAAGGAGCCTTTCTCCAGAAGAATTTTACCAATTCTAGGGTAAACGTTGTTGTGTTCTAGAGCCTACTTCAAGCCGAGAAAAACAAGCAAGTAAACAGAATACTTCCATTGTTGTAATATTTCATTATTGCATTGCATTTTTCTTTATATTTGTATTTGCTTGTACT
>JBBMKF010000065.1:6196707-6208443 GCA_037834155.1 Curcuma caesia | reverse complement strand
AGATTACAAGGTTATTCCTAGAGAAAACTTAACTACCTAATATAAGTTAGTAGTATTGGATATGCACCTCAAACATAGTATCAATAGAAGGAAAACATGCATGACTTCTAGAGTTAAGTGGTGGAAGTTAAAGGATGGAAAACAAAACATATTTAAGGAGAAGTAGAGTACAAGTATTAGGAGATATATATGACAACTCAAACACGACATAGGACAAAATGACATTAAAGGACGTACACCACCAAGTAAAGAATCTTGGTCATGGAATAAGAAAATACGAGAGAAGGTAAAGAAAAAACAAACAACTTATAAGTTGGCTTGTAAAGATGAAGAAAATTTTAAAAAGTATGCAATAGCCAAGAAAAAGACCAAGAAAAGTGATAGGTGAAGTTAAGAATGAAATTTTTTAATGCTTGTATCAACAACTAAATACAAAAAAAGAGAAATGGGGCATCTATAGAATAGCTAAAGTGAGAGAAAGGAAAATAAAAGATCTTTTATCCAAATACAATATATTAAAGATGAATGCAATATGGTACTAGTGAATAATAATAAAATAAAAGAGGGATGAAAAAAGTATTTTCATCAACTTTTTAATGAAGGTTCAGGTGACCAACTTAATTTAGATAATTTAAGTAGGTCAGAGGAGTAAATAAATTTAAATTTTTATCATAGAATTCAAACTTCAAAAGTTATTCAAGCTTTAGATAGAGGTATAAAGTGCCTACAAAAGTAAAGTATTGAATGACTTACAAAATTATTCAATCTGATATTAAAAACGAAAAAAAATCTAATCAATAGAGGACAAGTATTATATTTCCCTTATATAAAAACAAAGAAGATGTACAAAATTATCCAAATTATAGGGATATTAAATTAATAAGTAATACCATCAACCTTTAGGAAAGAAATAGAAAAAAAAAAAAGAAAGAGACTACGGTGACTGAAAATTAATTTGGATTATGTCTGGTAGGTCGATAATAGAAGCTATGCAACTAATTAAAAAGTATCGAGAACCGAAGCAAGACTTACATATAGTATTCGTCGACCTAAAAAAGTTTATTATAGAGTCCTAAGGAGAGGTATTAGAATAGCGTATATTGAACTAATTAAGGACATGTATAAAGATGTAAAAACAAGAGTGAATTAACCGAAGTATTTCCTATAAAAATAGAGTTACATTAAGGATCCACTCTAAGTCCCTATCTTTTTATACTAATTATAGATAAGCCCACTAAACACGTCTAAGATATGTTACCATGATGTATGAAACACGTGAAGGAGTAAAAAAGTTATACTCGAATTTTGACAAAAAATATTGAAAGTGAAATGTTTTAAACTTAGTAGAGTAAAAACAGAATATATATAATTTAAGTTTAGCAATATTAGACGCAATGAGATAATTATTAAAATAGGAGATGATGAGTTATTTGTAACTGAGAGTTTTAAATATTTAGGACCATTTTTGCAATAGGATGCAAAGATTGAGAAAGATGTCTTAAATAAAATACAAGCAAAATGGTTAAAATGGAAGAGAGCATCAGGTGTTTTTGTGATCGTAAAGTATCTCTAAAATTTAAATAGAAATTCTATAAAATAACGGTTAAATTTGCTATGTTATATGAACTAAATATTAGGCTATAACTCGAGCATATGAGAAAAAGATAAGTCACAGAGATGAAGATGTTAAAGTGGATAGCGGGCATACGAGGATGGACAGAATAAAAAATGAGAACATTAAAGAGAAAATCGAGGTTATACCTATCGAGGGAAAACTTTTGGAGATATGTTTAAGATGGTACTAATATATACTTAGACAATCAATAAACACTCTAGTTAGACAATGTGAAACTATGACAAATACACACATTAAATGAACACCAAAAAAGACTTGATTAGCAACGATAAAACAGGATAAAAATGCATAATACAAATCCGATTCCTAATGTTTGTGCTTTAGCTAATGTATCAACGGATGAATGATGGAACAAGAATCTTCCTCTTTCACTAGGTTTTGTCCATTGATGTTTCTGCTCTTCCTCTCCCCTTTCCTTTTAGTGCTTCATCTCCTACACATGCCCCTATTCATGCCGAAATGAAATTGATGGATAAGACAAGAGTAGAGAATCTTCCTGTCTCTTTTTGAACAATACTGACAGAGACTAATTTGTATTTGAGATGAGCTATGTCTCGGATCGTACCACCAAAATTGTATTAGCATGGGTCACAAAGTGATATTTAGCCGTATAGACATAGTATTGGCATTGGTTGGCAATCCAAATGGACACAATTCAGCAATGCCTACAAATACCAATTCACAACTTGAAAGTTGAAACCATACGTCAAATAACTTCAAACCATATATATACAAAATGGAAACTGGTATAATACCTCAACATCACCAATACTAGCAGTTTGATGAACAATAGATTCATCCTCATATCCGCCTTCTTCTTCTGCTTCTTCAGTTGCTGAAAGATCAGTAGTGGAAGCACCATCACCTGAAGGCCCAACTCCCATAGCTTGACCAAGCTTTTGGAGAACATCAGAATCATTCCAGTATCTAAACAAAAAGGGGTTTAAACATGGAAATGGATATATTTAAGGAAAATCATTGAGATATATTACTTCATCATTGAAGAAGGACCTCCTGTTTCTATCTCTTCAAGAATTCCCTTCAAGGCCGGATCCTCCTTCATGCGGGCCATTCGTTCCTCAATCTGCTCTTTCTGAGCAGGATTTGATAAATTTTCAAGCACCGAAGACATACCAGGATCCTAAATAACAAATAAAAAATAAAAATAAGTATGACTGATCAAGGACAAAAATCACCTTAAAAAATTGGCAACCTGCATAATAGCATTTCCAAGGCGTTCAGCCATTTTCATAAACTGAGGATTTTCCATGACTTGCTGCATGGTTGAAATGTACTGCTGAGGATCCAATGGGGGAACACTATCTTGTCCTGTACTATGGACACTCTTTTGAAGTTGCTCAGCCATTTGACTAAATACAGGATCTTTGGCAATTTGCTCAGCCATGTCTTTAATCGTAGGATCCTGTGCCCATAAGTACATTTGGAAGACTCTATATGTTAGTTTAACATAAATACTAAATTTTAAAAATGTTAGTTCATGTACTATCAATACCCAATTTAAATAGGTACAATAAGATTTTTGTGCTAAGATCAGTTTTTTCATGTCACACACATCATCTAAATGTTCCTCAAGTGAATATGTCAAAGGCTATACAGTTTTTACTTGGCCATTAGTTCAACCCATCATCGCTATCAGCAACCTTGGTCCATGTTTTCCATTGAATTTAAGACTCTAAATTATTTACAAAATAATGTTTCCTGTATCTAGATAGAATTTTATTTTGAACCAACCACCATAAAACATAGAAAATAATGATATTATTTTGACTTTACAAAGAGAAGTAGACAATTTATTTTTAGCCACAAACTAAAGTGAAGCAGACTAGCAGAGAGAAAAAACATGCACGAAGGAAACTAAAGCAATATACAACAACATTCAGATGCCCTTGGTACTCCTATGAAGATTGTTCCCAAGAACATCAAATCAACATAAGCATCCATATTTGTGAAATTTAATCAGGCAACTCCAACCAATGTAGCACTAGCTTGATTGAAATAATAACACTAACCACAGCTAGTAATTACAGCTTAATTAACAAGAATAACTAGTTTCAAAATACCACTTAAAGTGCTAAATGATACATAGGTGCCAGTTAAGCTTCAGAAATCATTTGTTAAAAGCAAAAGGGGAGCAATTACATTAAGCAGGTTTTGCATAGAAGAAAAATCAAAAGGGTTCATCGGAAACCCAGTAGCTGGGGCTGAAGAGGTCCTCCGATATCCGGTTTGTTGTTGGGTGGAGTCAGTATGTAATGCTTCAGATGTCGAGCTTTTGTTTTCAACTGAATTAGATTTGTTGTCTGTAACAAATGAAAAAAAAAGTTCAAAAGGGCATCCCTCATACGAGAGTATTTGAATTTTTCAATAGCTTTACCAATCAAAGAGGTAATTTATGCATATATTTCAGATTAACAAGTGAAATACTTCCTTAGGAAAACTACTGAAATATATTATGTTTGCTCCTCATGATTGCATTACATAACGTTCTAAACCATAAACTGAAAGAAGCGTCAGCCATGGTCAATAAGAAAACTAACCCGCATGTTTGATAGGTGTGAACCCCAGAACCAAAATATGTAAGCCCACGTTAATCATAATTCACCCATCAAAGCCTAGATGCCTATACAGTTTCTTTACAATTCTCCAATGTACACTAGTAAAGGTTGCCAAACAAGAGCACTGGAACTGATTGAGCCGAAGAGCTAGCTAGCAAACCAGGCTCAATATTTCAGACGTTGAAAGTGCCGTATCCCAGAAGCTAAATTGAAAGTTTCAGATAAATAAATTAGAAGTATAACCACTCCATAACTCATTCAATTTCAGACTGGAGCATAGAGTCCTCCCCCAAAAATCCAACGTCACTTCTCTATGTCTACTTCAATTTCAAAGAACCAAATTCAATGAAAAATATGTTATCTTGTACCAGAAAATAGCAAACCCCCAATCAAGTCCATTCTGCCTCAGAGAAATTGGTCGAGGTACGAATAGAGAGAAAGAGAGAACCTTGATTGCCGGAAGACATGGCGGACGACACAGATCGGGGAGTGGTCCTGCGGCGCGCACACTCGACCAAACCCTCGGCTCCTCGTCGTCGATCCGGCGGTGAAGATGGAAAATAAAAATAGCGAAGCCAATAAAAACCGTTGCGAGGATTTGGTGCGTTGTGAGAGACAGGGAACAGCTGGATCTCCCACCGTAACAAGAGGAACGAAGAGGGCTGGAACGTCCGTAGTTCATACGAGCCCACCAGATAAGATAAGATGAGCCGAGAGGCGAGGATTGGCTGGCAAAGGTTGACCGTGGATTTTGTGCCAGCGTGGCGGCTATTTTGGATGGTTGAGAATCCGCGCTGTTGTTGGGCCCAGTTCAGGATTAGAAACATCATGGTTAACAAATAACCCCATTTACTGGAACAATGGTAAATTAATTATGTTGCATTAAATATTTTACTTGACTTATAAATGGATCATTCTATATTAATTATTTTGCATATAATTTTTATATAAATATTATATTTTAGAGTTAAAGTCTTTACTCCTTCCCCCATCTACGCTGCTCTTATGCCTACACGCACTCTTAATGGTTAAGTCTGTACCGATCTAAGAAGAAAATAGAAAAGAAAGTGAATCCTTGCATACGAGAGAGTTACTTTTTTTCACCTTCACCTATCATTTTTATACCCATCACTGTCCACGTGGGATGTTACCTCAGCTGATATGGTTGTGTCGGGTGCCAACAAAGAAGGCTCTAGCGTCGTGCATTCGACACAATTTGGACCTTCACCATGAGTCCCATTACTATCACTTGCCCAGTGGCAATTTCTAATGGCCTAATTGTCGGTAGAAGTTGTTAGGGTCGCAGTTATTAGGGATGATCGAAGAACTTTTTCAGACAAGTATGGCTCTGCAAGGATGTTTCCAATCGAGATATTCTCAAAATGTGTAATCTACTATTAGGAAGTTCCTAAAATGAATGCACTATTACGGGAATGTTCCCAAAATGTGTAATTTGCTATGAGGAAGTTCCTAAAATGATGCACTGCATTAGTGCAATCGACTTTCAAAATTTTGATATTTGGTCAATATGTTCAATCAATATTATCGGATTGTGTAAGTTTAATCAAAATTAACCAAGTTAGTATAAAGTCCAAGCAAGTCAACAGTAATCAAATATTTGAAACTTGGTAAAAGTTCTAGCAAGTTAAGGGTGATCGAATGTTAAGTAAGTAGAAAATCTAAGCATGTCAAAGGGGCACCGGATGCGTGGCAAGGTTGAAAACACTAGAAGAGTAAACTCTAAGGGGCTGCTTGGTAGACGGGTTTAAGAGGCTGGAATTGAAATGAAATTAGTTTCATTCCAATGCCTAATGCTTGGTAGATGGGAATCGGAATTAAGGTATGATTTTAATTCCCTTATTTTGATAACCTACTCACCCCTCAGTTATCACTAAACTCATTCCCCCCTCTTCATTTTTTTTTGTCGCAGACCACAAAGCCCTCACCGCATCGCGTCGTCTCACCTCCCCCTCGTGCGTCTCCCCTCCTCCTCTAGGCGGCGCCGCGCTTCTCCCCGTCGCCTCCTTCTCCAGGTGTCGCCTCCTTCTCCAGGCGAAGCCCGCTTCTCCCCCCTCCTCACCTCGCGTCGCTCCTCCTCCTCACACGCTAGGGCTCATCAACCACGCCCACCACAAGCCAAAGCATCCAACAGAATCCGACAGAAGCTCCCATCTCAAGCTCAAAGGTGTGTTCTTCCACAAACTCTATTCTTCTCTATTCAGTTGGTGTTTCTTTATTGTTGTAGTTTCTTCGTCTTTTTTAACCCATGCCTTCTGTTTGCCTATTCGACTGCTATGCCATGAAAAAAAGATATTAAATCTTTGTTTTGCGTTTCGGCTGCGTTGATTATGGTTTCGATTTGAGAAATCGGGAGAAAGAAAGCTTTTCGTGGTGGATTAGGGTAGATATGTGAGCAAAAATCTGCCGATTAGATTGGGGGAAAGTGTTGTGGAATTTGAGGGAGTAAACCATAGGTTGCTCGCCCGATGCCAGAGATTTCTTTGTTCTTAATTCTTAAATTAAGAGTAAGTGGTCTTTCATGACCTTATGTAAACCATGGAGATAATACTTTTTTGTTTGGCGGTGGTTTATTTGGGAGATAATTACTGTGTTTTATTTTGATTGTTTTAGATCTATGGGTCAAGATGTAACCATCAGTAAGTAAATGTGTATTCATTTTCTTGTGCCAATGCAAATACTATTCACTATGTTTTATTTTGATTGCTTCAAATCTATGGAGACTTCATGTGTATTTTAACTAAAAAAATTCTTAGTTATTCCTACTGTTACAGATTAAAAGGGAGATAAAGATCCTTCAAAACCTTTGTAGCAGCAAAATAAAAGTAATGATGTTTTCCCGTAAGATTCATAAAATAAAAGGTAAAAGCTGATTTCTCAAAATAAAGAGTAAAAGCTGGAAAAGAAAATTGGTTCTTGATTTCTCACAATCCTTACTCTCGCTATAATATATTTCTCTTTAATATGTACGGTACTTAATCAGAAATTAACACAAGTAATACATCAAAGGAGATGGAAGGCCTCCGGAAAATATTTCTTTGGACGAGAAAATTAAAAATTTACACCTTCAGATCAATTGCCATCACCCCAAAAATTATTTTTTTCCAACGTGCTCAACTCCAACGTGCTCATCTTTCTTGCAAAGGATGTTCCCAATTCATAATATCCATAAAAAAATTATTAAATAAATTTTTTCATGTATTTAATTAGTAAGGATAAAATTATAAATTTTTTCTGATTCCCATTACTTTTTTATTCATACCAAGTAGTGTCAATGGTAATTATACCCATTTCAGTATCTATACCAAGCACCATCAATCCAGTAATCATTCAGTATCTAATTCCCATTACCATTCCCATTACCGAATATATACCAAGCGCCTCCTAAGTAAGTATAAAGTTTAAACAAGATAAGGATGATATGATATCTGAGAAGGAGAAAGTCTAAGGAGGATCGAATGCTTGGCAAGAAAAAAAACACATAAAGGAGTGAACTTTAGATAGAGAGAAATCTTAGAAGAGTAAACTCCAAATAAGAAAAAAAACCCTATAGAAGTGAACTATAAATAGAGAAAATTTTTAGAGAAGTGAACTGTAGGTGAAGGGAAAATTGGGAGAGTGAACTTCAAATAAAGAGAAGATCCTAGAGGAGTTATTCTAAGTAAATGGACTTCGAATAAAATCTCGATCGCAACATCAACAACCCACCACCATTCGAGATCGAGAATTTTGAGTATTTGGAAACCAATAATGAAGAACGTCATCATAATGGATGATTTTAACAATTGTGTTATCTTGAAGGAAGGGTTTGAGGCTCCACTTCAAGAAGACAAATGGACCAACGGCAAATTAGATAATCAGAAGCAAATGTAAAGATAATAAATTTATTAATTGATATTATATCTTATAATATCACGTGCAAAATAGATTAGTGCAAAAACATGTATGACCTCTAGATGTGATTAATCAAGCTCTACGAAAATCCCTCGAGGCTATAAGACAAACTGAAGGTGAATCAACCCTAAGACCAAGTTGAATAAGAATCCACATCCACATCACTAGAGTCTCCAAAAAATCCCTTAAGAGGTTTTCTAATATGGAGTCATTTCGAAGTCGATCACTATAAAAATTTTATCCAATATAATTTTAGTTTGCCCCGAGAGCATAGCTGAGTTGGTTACTACGGAATAAAATTGTAGAAGAGAGCAAGACTTTGAATCTCGACGAAACCGAGCAATACCCTCCTCCGTCATAACCAACTGTAGTTTTTCGATTTACCTCCCCATAGATGGTCGTGAAGTCAACCGTATGGGGCCGCTGGGTGGCAGATTCCACCTTTTTTACATAGGAGGAAAAAAGTTCTATCAAGGGCTCGATTGATAAAAATTTAAATTTAAAAATCATATAATTTATTTTGAAAGTACTATAAGAAAAAATATCCTATTTTTAAAAATATTATTATACAACCCCGTGAAGAAGGAGATGTCATTATTCAAAATTTAAAAAGAGAAAGAGTGATATATCACTATAAAAATCAATGTAATATTAATATTGGAGTTTCCAAGGTAAATAATTTTATTATTTGTGAAAATTCTATTTTTGAATTTGATGAAATGCATATTAATATTTATGATAATTTAGTTAATTATGACTTTCCTAGTTTAATTTCAAGCTAATATAAAAATTTAGATCTCATAGACGTGGATGATAAATTAAATATTAAAAATTCACAATTAAATTCAAATAATTAAAATTTAATTCATCAAAATTAGATTAAATAAATTAATCATAATAATTCAAAAATAATCAGATTAATTAAATTAAAAAGATTAATCAGAATAATTAGATTAAACGTTAGAATAATCAGATTGATTATTCAAAATAATCACAATTTAATTAATTTAAATAATCAAAATTATTTAAAATCCAAAAAATATAATATAATTTTAAAAATTCAAAAAATAGAAAAATAATTTTAGAAATCTAAAAAATCTAATAATCAATTTTTAAATTTTAGAAATTTAAAATTAAATTTCAAAAGTCTGAAAAATTAGTTTTTAAATTCAAAAAACATTTTTTAAATTCTATAAATTCAGCTTTAAATTTTAAAAATCAAAAAAATAATTTTAAAATTTTAGAAATTCAAAATATCAAAATATAAATTTTAGAAAATTAAAAAGTTAAAAAAAAAGAAAATAATATTTTAAAACAATTTTTTTTAATTTAAGAATGATGATTAAAAATTTTATAAATTAATTTAAAATACAAAATTTAGATTTGAGTTATAAATCTAAGGAGTAATGCTACGCTGCGCGACGAGAAATCCGCAACCCGTACGCGATACTCGCGACTTGTCGTCGTTGCCGCCGCCCTCACCGCGCCGTCTGGCCACCGTCGGTCGCCGCCTCTGGCGCGATCGATGTACGGCTCGCCGGCGCTCCGTCCGGCGTCAGATTTCGATCGAATAGTGATCGAAATCCGGCGGAATTCGATTGGAAACAGGGTTGACAGTGGCCACGTCGGTCCTTCCTCGATTGATCTCCAACCACGATTTGGCCAGAAACAGCGCGGCCACTGTCGACGACGATCGGGCCGAATTCCGACCGAATCGCGATCGGAGACCAACCGAGGCCGGTCCTTCCTCGATCGGTCTCCAATCGCGATTCGGTCGAAATCCGACTCAATCGCCGTTGACAGTGGCCGCGTAGTGGGGGGCGACTATTTCTAACCAAATTCGTCGAATTCCGACCACTATCCGATCGGAATCCACCGCCGGAAGGAGCGCCGATGAGTGGCGCGTTGATCGTGATCGAGGCGGGCGATAGCCGGACGGGGTGACGGCAGCGGCGGCAACGAAGGTGGGTGAGAGAGTCACACACGGGTTTATTGCGCAGCATAGCTGTTACGGGGATAATCAAAGGGGCCCCTAGCTAGACTCGAGTCCAAGTCTGGTCCTATCCCAAGGGCCCAACCGGCCGAATCTGCAAACTTGATTGACCAAGTCATTTAGAGTATAGACGTGTACCCATTCCAATACTCTTCGACCGAATCGCCCATTCGGCCATCCTTTAGCCAAATCGCCCATTCGGCCACCCTTCGACCGAATCGCCCATTCGGCCACCCTTCGACTGAATCGCCCATTCGGCCACCCTTTGACCGAAACGCCCATACGATCCTCTCTCTCTCACTTAGCCTTTGAAGCGCTTTGACGCCGAAGGCCTTCGCCTCACGTATCCTTTACCAAGCCAAACCAACGAAGCGCTCTACAGTGCCCTGGTACATCCCATCACGATTTCTGACAAGTCCACACCTCCATTAATTACTACTATCTCTCTGCTGTCTTTACGGATTGTGACAAGATAACACTTTATCGGCGATGGGACAGGGAACTCGATTGTCCTGACACCTCATTAATCATGATGAAACATTCCTTAAATGATGACGTGATCGATATGCACGCTCATCTCCTCCTTAAAACGATCACTCCTTCCTCTGCAGGTAACTTCTTCAACTTCTGTTTTCTCTTTACGCTCAAGCTCATTACTGTTCATCTTCTTCCTCCCCATCATCCTGTTTCTAACTTGAGCGTTGAAGTGGTCGCGTCAGGGTATCCTCTGACCCTCCTACTCACGCTAGTTGTGTTCGCAGGCCTTGAAGGTCCTATCGCGCCCAGTTCATCCTCCTATTCCACACCCACGGTGAGGAAGGTCCGGTGACGTGTCCAGACGCACTTCTCAACTGGAACACTAACAAACTCGTAAATCTAAATTTGATAAAGATGCGAAAATAAACCCCTGATACGTATACCAATATATAATCAAATATCATTCTACTATGAAACAAACACAAAATTTTATTCAAAAAATATCATAAAACAAAAACTATCACAAATTAAGAATAAAAGTGGGTTAAAATTAGATTGGCACATTGAAAAAATCAAATAAAATATATCAAATTGTATATTTGATATATTATTAAAAATCCACAAATTTATTTTTCTACTATATACATGTTTATATTTCATGAATTGATTGTTATAATTATCATGTCTCTTTCTAATATGCATACGATATTATTGTTTTACATCGCTATTCATTTTCTATATGCATTTTACAAGAAAAAAACATATGCATCAGCCGAGCCCAAAGGAACCAAGGATCACGACAATAGATTCAGATTTGGGGTTTAGATTGTTTGGCTCCATTTGCCAAAATAGCATACAATAATAGTAAAAGATAGAACAATAAAACAACGTGAACTTCAAATAACATAGAACAATAAAACTTAATAGAGCTGAGGATAGATAAAACATATAACTCAAAATAACATAAAATACTAAAACTCTAAAAAATAAAAACATCAAATTTGCCACAAACTTCTGAAGGACTACTCACCATATTGCTTGCAAATGAGGTTGCAATAATTTAAGTGAATTTAGAGGGATACATTTGGATAGAAAAGGGGAGTGAGGCGTCTTCACTTTGATGATTTGATAAAAAGTACCCT
>JBBMKF010000065.1:6106139-6117590 GCA_037834155.1 Curcuma caesia | reverse complement strand
GGTTAAATAAGTTTAAGTTATGCCTTACTATGTTTCTAATATGCGTGTCTAAGTGAGCAAGGATTTAGATAAACACACAGGTGATGTGTGCAAACCGCAAGTGCATGAGTGTTATCAAATAAAAAAATATCATCCTTTGGGACCCTGAAATCGAGTAGTAGTTCTTATGTAAAGTAGGTTATCCTAATGAATTGAAATCGAGCAATTGGTTGGGAAAGAAATCGAATTAAGAAAGAAAGAAAGAATAAAATTGTGAGAAAATCGGTCTTAAAGAGCAGTTCTAGGATTTCGATTTCATTGTGACTATCCTACATAATGTGGCTGTAATATTTCTTTTACCTTAATGTTGATCAAGCTTGAAGTTGGTCTACCCTAAGGTAACCGATGTTCCCTTTTGAATTTACACTGGTGTGTCTACTCAAACGCGGTGCCTACTTTTGAGGTAACCTTACTAAAGTGATCGCTTTCTTATGGAAGCTCTTGTCACGATGCCTCACGATCCTCTAGGTGCATCTCTTAATTTGTGACGTCGAATCGGGATAGATTCCTTATACTTTGTGATAGCCAATGGCATTGTCAGGAGGATTTGGACTACTTTTGTAAACAACCCCTCAAGTCTAGTTGTTATAGATTTGGGATTGGAGTTCGTCTTTCGGTTCTCCTCCTCATATCAAAGTGTGTGCTAATGCTCGTTAAAATTTATTAACACATTAAGTACGCTAACAACTAAATCAAGGATTAACACATCTTGCGATAAATAAAGATAAATAACAATACACAATTATCAAGTCATTGTTGAGTTACTCCCTGATCTTAAAATTAAGGAAAACTACTCTATGAAGATGGAGATATAAACCGAATACCTGGAATTAAGCATACTACAATTCAATGAAAAAGAAAAGAGTAAAAATTCAATCGTAGGTGTGCGATGCTTTCGGAAGTTCTCCAGGCTCCTCGGTGGACGGAATCCTTGCAACTCCTTAGAAACGACTCTTTCCTAAGGTTCCCTATCATGGGAAAACCCCTTATAGGGAAGAGGAGATCCCTTGATCCCAAATGTCTCGAATAAACGCCTCTTTGGTCCTTTTATTGCCTCAAAAATTACCAAATTTGTTATGATTTTTCGAAAAAAGTTGGGGGCCCTGCCACTGGCCACAGAGGTGTTGGGAAGCATGACCTGACCGTATTGGCTTCTAGTCATTAGTGCTTGGCCGAACACGACTGTGTCAAGGGACATGGCCTGCCGATGTGCGATGTTGGAAGTCCAATTGCTACTCCATTACTTGCCTAGCTCCATAAGTGATGTACTACCATGACAGGGGATACGGCCAGACCGTGCACCATGTTGGAATGCATGCTCTAAGGCTCTTCTGACTCTAGTTAAGATCCAATTTTACATCCTTTCAATAAAAACACATAAAGAACAGTTCTCCGAATTAAAAAGATAAAAACATGGTAAAAACAATGAAAGTATTCAAAATATGTTCATGTAATGAAACAAATGCATGTTAAATGATATCGAAAACATATGCATGAAACACACACATCAACATGACAATTCAATGACTTAGGGTCGATGGACTACATTGAAGGGTGGTATAGGACACCCAAGAGATTACAAGGACAAAAAGTATTAGAGATAGCGAAACGTAGGAAAAAAGATGCAAGTGAACGAGAAGGATGATACAAGAAGAGAGCCAACGAGCTCGATGCATTCGAGATACGAGGAGCTTGGCGGAAGAGGATTTTGGTGGAGCTAGAGGGGCGCACAAGAACTGAACCGGAAGGACTTGGTGCATCCGAAAGACGAGAAGTCAGGAGAAAGTTTGCGCAATGTAAGTTGGTGAGCTGAGTTGAGTGACCTATACTTGGGATGAGGGTAAAAACTCAACTTAGGCTGATTCGATCGTAGGCTACTTGAGTCAGGAGGTTCAAGTGATAGGAAAAGGTTTTCGATACCTTTCGATCAATTGAAAACAAGGATTGGTTGATCGATGCATAGTGTTTTGTTGTTATTTGTTTTGAATAGGCGAGTAGGGGAGGATCGTGCTATTGTTGGGTTCAAGAGATTGGAAATAGTGGATCAAGCAATCGGAAAGCCACTTGTAAGGTCATCTAACTTGGAGACCCGATTAGATGATTGGAAAAGAATCCAGTCGATCAGAAATGTGCCAAGTCAGCATAATCGATAAACGATGACTTGTTCATGGATGAGATTGATGTGCCACATTAGAGTTTTTCGATCTACCATACAGGTTTTTCCAATCAACCGAACTTGCCACGCTAGCAAAAGATTAGTTTCGACCAGAGGCTATAAAAGAAGGCTTGGGACTCGAAGGTAATCAACCACGCTCGAGAAAATTACTCTACTTGCTGTTCTTTATTGTTTAAGCCTCTGTTCTTTCATATTGTACTTGCCCTTTGTTTAAGAGGTTTCTCTACCTCCGACAAGTTACTGTGGAAGAGAAAAATAATAGATGACATTGTGCATAGGCCTCAGAGTAGCAAACCTTGGGGGTTGTGAATCAAATAAAATACTGTGTCTTTATTTGTGTAAGTCTTTATATTTATCCTAATATAGTGTGCAACCTTCCTAAGTAATTAGCAAGAGAGAAAGTGATTTTTATTGTTGGTATGCTATTCACCCCTTTCCCCTCTAGTGATCCCGAGATTCCACATCAACACATGCTTCTGCATTTGCACCAACAGTATAAAGGGAGGGTGCTACATAGGTCTTGATAGAGGCAAGCCGCTTGTCAGAAGATGGCAAGTGCCTTGGTCACTTAAGAGTTGACTGTCCATACAGTTGGGTGCTCGGGAAGTGTAAGGCGCTCTAGGGGCATAGAATTTCTAGGAGGCAGAGAAGAGGGCGATTGGGAGACCGAGCAATCTCCTACAGGTAAATGTGCCCTTTACATGATCTGGCAAGGGGTCATATGCCTTTGATGTTGCAAACATGGATGGCTCATTGTATGACCTATTGGAATATCTCAAGTGCCACGGGGAGTCGCATTCCGGGGCATGGATGATATATGTAGAAATTTATGAGGAAAATCAGAAGACACCAAATTCTTCATTGGAGAGCAATGTCCAATGAAGAGCAATGTGCAATCAGCATCTTCATTGGAGAGCATGATCGGAGCCCCAAAAGGTCTGCCTAAGCTTGTCCGTCTTCATGATCACTAAAGCAGGAATTAGGAAAACTTGAGAAGGATAAAAGCAAAGCAGACATGTTTGTGTGTAAGTAGCTTAATGATAGGGAGGAAAGCCCTGTGCCAAAGTAGACTATTTCCAATCTGTTAGGTTGAGAAGCCCCAATTGAAAATCAAATCACGTTAGCTAATAGGAAAGTTGAGCCTTGCGCAAGTAAACCGTGGAAAATACCTCCCTAGCAACTGATGACAACCCAATAAGATTAACATATTTTAACGTGTTTACTATCATCCTGCTAAACAAAGAAAAGGAGAAAAAGGTAATGGGAGGTTACAAGAGGACTCAGGTCAATTTTGGTAAAGAAGGTGGTGTCATCTGCAAACTGTAGAATTTGGAAACTAAGAGAGCAACTATTCTTTCAACACCTAAACACAGAAAAGGCCAAAAGGATAATGGGAGTTTACAAATAGAACTGAAGTCAACTTTGGAGAAGATGATGCCATCTCCAAAGTGTAGAAATTGGAAACCAAGATAGCAACAATCACAGCAGAAAAATCCAGTCTTCTCTCCTCAAGATGTGGTGCAGAGTGTTAGATAACAAGATGAAAAGGTATGGGGATAGAGGATTCCCCAAGCTAAGGCCATGACCACATTGGACCAATTACCAACAGCATTATTAACCACCTGAGCTGCCCTAGTAGAAGAAACAACCCCCATCATCCACCCATCCATCTGCAAGGAAAACCAATTCTTCAAAGGCTTTTTGAAAGTCAATCTGATAGCTGCTGCCACCTTTTCTATAATGACACCAATGTACAATTTCTGTAGCACACATGAATCAAGTTGCTAAAACTTTTACTTTTGTAGAAGCAAACTGGTGTTTCTAACCAGTAGAGGAATAAACTTCTGATGGGGCATTGGATTTCTCTCGCTCATGCCTAGCCCATATTTGCAGTTCTTGCACCTTGTTTTATTTTCACAATAGGATTTTCTTGTAAAATTTTCTTACACCACTATCTGGTTCTTATGACCATTTGCTACCCTAGAGCCACCACTACATGTTAAGAATTAGGATGAAGTTACTTTTTCTAGCTTTTACCTTTTTATTAAGCACAATATTTGACAGTCACTTGGTGATTGATTTTGATTCATTTCCTCAAGTTGTCAAGTTTTGAGACTATTTAATAGTCATCCATTATGTTGTTGGTTCGGTATGGATGTTTGGTAAGTGTGATGGTTGTACAAGTGGTGCATTGGTACCTAATTATATAGAACTAGTGTAGGGAAAAGTTCATAGACTGTAGTACAAGGGAAAATAAAAATAATAATCTCCAAGAAATAAAATACAAATAGCAGAAAGAATATTCTTACAACTTTCATTCAGACTCTAAGAGTCTATTGTATAATCCTATGTGCAATAGTTCAGCACCAATAATAATAACTAATACTGGACAAGGACTTATCACTCAATTTGTGGCTTTATGAAAGGAATTGTTGCCCTTTCAATGCAATGATGGAAATCAGAGCATATGGATTTTATGCATATGGAAAGCAGAGCATCTGACAGGGATACTGACCTCCTGGTCAGATCCTGATTTAGACCCCAGTGTTACCATTGATTGGTTGGACTTTGCACATATCTATCAATGTTTAAAAAACTTAAATGACTCATGCAGCTGTGGGAAGCCAAATTAGAAGTTTAAAAATCATACCTAGTGAATGTTTAATGAACATAGTGATTGAGGTTTGCACTAGGCCAAATTAGAAGCATCCTTACGGATGAATGATCATATATAGGGCAACTAGTTAGAAATAACACATTTTTGTGTGGTTGTAATTAAGTTGGTTCTTAACAATTGACATAGATACAGGAAAAATACTTTGTTGATATTTATGATTGTTTTTAACTATCAAGGATTAAATTATGATCAGCTACTGACATTGTTAAGTTAATTGACAAGTATATCAAATTATCTCTCCCAAAGTTTGAAATCTCGAGCCGTTTCGTTCGATACCGATAAAAATTTTCGTTTGTCAACGAACTGGTGTCAGCACAACGTTCCAGCCGGAATGGAGGCATTGCCCGAGCCCTAGTCGCGCGGCCCGCGCGTGCACCGAGCGATTGCGAGGATTTTTTTTTTTAACTTAGATTTTAAAACTTAGATTTTAATAATCAACTCCTAGCTATAGTTAGGATAATTTAAATAAATTTAATTAAAACATCTTAAAATTATCCTATTATTTTTAAAATATATATATTTTTTATTTTTAAATATTTAGATTAAACTTTTCATTTTTAGTTAATATATTTTATATTTTAAAACTATCGAAACTATATCGGCACGGCACGATACAGTACTGAAACTGTGTCGTTTCAGTCTGGGACTAAAACCTCGGTACGGCTCAATATTTTAAAATTTAATCTCTCTATGCTTGTTGAAAAAAACACTAGAAATTGTATACTGGTATTTAAACTTTGATTGGCTAGGACAATAACAGCAGGTGTTTAATTCTTCAAATTGCTTCACTCCAAATTGGGAAGAAACAAAGGGAATATATTTGTTTTTTTTTCAATTAGATGACTAGATTATCTTAACTTTTATGATTTAATCCTTAGAATAAAATTAGGTGGTGATGGAAAAATTCACTCTCAACAACTGCACTTTTTCTGCCAAAATTTTCCAGTTTTGTTTCAAGTAATAATTAATTACTTTATTTTGGATGGTTATTTTGATTTAAATTTAGTAGGTTTGTGATGATTTTTGGATTTATTCTCTATGACGAATTTGAATGGATCTTTTGGAGCATAAAGGGGTTGAAGTATATGAAAGGGATTTAGGATAAAAGTTCAAGGATTGAATGTAAAATGAGTTATCCCTTGAATTTTCTTTCCAAGCAAAGAATACTAGAGATCATAAACTTTTGTTAATTTCTCCTGACCATCTAACCCCAAGTAAATAAGGAGAAAATTGTGTTCATTCCTCTTTTCCCTTACCTTTCCCTTCCCTCCTCTCATTTTTCATGTTTGTTTTCTTCAATGTAAACACAGCTTTAGGATGAAGACCAGTTTGAGCTGTTCTAATTGTCTTTAATATGTTGTAATTGTTTTCCCTTATGAGTGTATTTTTGATATGATAAGTTGAAGATTTTCTTCCAGCTGTTGCTGCATATCATTAATTGTGTTTTTCGGTCCCTGAGTCACCTTATGCATTTTTTGTGGGGTATCCTTATCTACTTTTCAAGCAAGGACTGATATATCCTTTTTTAATAATCTGGCATCTGCAGATTATATTTTTTTGAGCCGAATAACCCACTGGAACATGACTTCTGTGGTCTTTTAATGGAGGATAGGTCTGGCCAAAAAATGGTCGAAGTTCTTGAGTCTTCACCTTGCAAAAGACTGAGAAACAATAACCCTTCAAAATCAATTGCATCAATTTCAAGTGACATGATGAACCAACAAATCTGGAAGGACTTTCCAGAAGATCTTTTTGAAGCTGTCATTGCAAGACTCCCCACAGAATCCTTCTTCAGGTTCAGGACTGTTTGCAGAAAGTGGAATTCTTTGTTGTCCTCTAGCACCTTCTCCCAACAAATTGCAGAAGTTCCACAATTACATCCTTGGTTCTATGCCGTCACCCATGAAAACATAACCAAAGGAGTCATGTACAGTCCTATCCAGAGGAAGTGGCATCATATCTCCATTTCATTTCTGCCTGCGAAGACGGTACTTCTTCCAGTTGCCTCAGCTGGTGGACTTGTCTGCTTCTTGGATTTAGCGCACAAAAATTTCTATGTTAGTAATCCTCTCACTGACTCGTTCAAAGAACTTCCACCAAGATCTTACCGAGTCTGGTCAAGGGTGGCTGTTGGGATGATACTAAATGCCAAGACTGCGTCCAATGGATACAAAATAGTGTGGCTAGGATGCAATGGAGATCACGAGATCTACGACTCCATTCGTAAGTGTTGGACACATTGTGCTGATTTTCCTCCAAGCATCAAGCTTCCACTCTCTTTGAATTTTAGGTCGCAAACTGTGTCTATTGGCAGTACCATCTACTTCATGCATGCCGAACCCAATGGCATCTTGGCGTATGATGTGGCAACTAGTGTTTGGAAGCAATACCTTATCCCTTCGCCGCCACATATTACAGACCATACACTAGCAGAGTATGAGGGCCAAATTTTGCTTGTAGGGTTGGTAACTAAGAATGCTGCCACTTGCATCTACATATGGGAGATGCAAAAGATGACTCTCCTCTGGAAGGAGGTGGACAGAATGCCAAACATATGGTGCTTAGAACTTTACGGTAAGCACGTGCGGATGACATGCTTGGGCAACCATGGGTTGCTCATGCTTTCTTTGAGGTCGAAGCGGATGAACCGTCTGGTCATGTATAATTTGTCTACGAAAGAATGGCAGCGCGTGTCAGAATGCTTGCACCCTCATGGTCGGAAAAGACAGACGATCGCTTGTGGAACTGCATTTCACCCATTTCCGACTGCTCTTGCTTGATGGCTCTTTCTTGGCTTTGAACTGATGTGAACATTAGAAGCTTTTGCAGTATGGCCAGCACCGTGCCCATTCCTTTGAATGTTGCCTTTGGCCATCAAAGATGCATCAAGCCTTATATTTCATCTTTATTGGATTGAAGAACAAATTTATGTCCAAGAAGAAACAACTTGATGTTTCGAAATTCACTTCGTCATTTGCTTTAACAGTTCATTCAAAGTGAAACATGATGACCTACCCAGATAGTAAAGCTATCGTGCCCTCTAGTATGTTCTTGTGCTTGTCTCACGTATGGCCGAGGCCATAGTTTGATATTCATAAATTATCCCACGACTTCGTTAACGTGACCAACTGGCAGCGTCCAGAACATGGGGTTTGTATGATCAAGTCACTGAGAACTAGTTTGAATTTTTGCCTAAAATTGAAATGTCAATCTGCTCGAATCCAATTGAGAAATGACAATAACGAAAAATTGGATCAGTTGATCTAGATTTATTTTTTAGGTAAAAATAAAAAGGATGTCTTTTTTTCTAAATTACCAAAAGACGTCTCATTTTAATTTTTTTTTAATTAAAAGACATCTCATACCTTGTAAAATAATATAATTGTTCTTTAGTAATATTTTTATTTTTATCTTATCAATATTTTTCATTTAAATTCTAAACTAATCAAGTGTATTGTAACAATTATGAAATTATAATTGATATAATTAAACTTTCACAGAGTTGTATCAGCTACTACCGTTTTGTAATTGTTACAAATGAATTTTTTTTAATTAAAATTATTTAGAGCTTTTGAAAAGATTTTAAATGATAATTTTTGAGCTGAAATCAGATTGTTACGGGTTTCAACTTGTAATCAATTGTAGATCTTTAAATAAGTTTCAATTTGATATATTGTGCATCTCATGATTCAACCTAAGTCAAGTTATGATTTCTCAAAGTTTAGGGTTTAACATTTTACTCTGTAGTAGTTACGAAATCATAGCTGTTATAATTGTGTAGCAGCTATGGTTTTATAGCTACTACTATTGGTATAGTTTGCCTCCAATGTTTCAATGTTTGACAATGTACCTAGATCTAGTCAGTTTGACCAAAAGTTGATTCAAATAAAATCTAATGTTTGGATGTGAGTGGAGTCTAGTCAGGTTAAAGTTAATCAGATGACTAGCAAAGGAAGTTTTAACTGAAGGTTAGGCAAAAGAAAAAGTCTTAGCTAGAGACTAGACAAGGCAAGTCCTAATTGGAGGTTATGCAAGACAAGTCTTAATTGCAAGGAAGACTTTGGGGATCAAGGACACTAAGCGGGGAAGTCTAGGTGGATTAGTACACCAGACATCTAGTAAGTTGATGGGTCAACGAGGACCAGACATCGAAATGAAAGCCCTGGGGGTCGAGTGATTGAGATTGAGCAAAAATCCATGCAAATCAAGGGTGACTGGATGTTTGATGGTGAGAAGTCTACTGAGTGATTAACTTTAACTTGAGGTTAGGCAAGGGAAAGTCCAGACAAGTTTGAAGGATCGAATGTTTGGTGAGTAAAAAGTCTATTGAGTGACTAGTTTTAATTGGAGATTAGGTAAGGATAAATCCAAGCAGATCAAAGGTGGCCTAATGCTTGGCAAGAGGAAATTCTATGGGAGTGACTCTTATGTGGAGAAGCCTAGTAGGTTAGACTTGTAAAGTAAGGCTTAGGTGAGCCTAGTAGGTCAGATAGACTATTGTTAAGTCTTAAGTTGTTTGTTTATTTGTTGTATGTGTGCATTGTAGGAACTTGGAGCTGGAAGCAAGACTAAGGAAGCAGACGGAAGCAAACAGATGTAGCCAATCCAAGCTCGGAGGGAACCGAAGTCGACTCGAGGTGAACTGAGTTGAACTAGCTTTGGGTGCCCAGATTATGTTCTAAGTGCTCGGATAGTCCAGGTGCCCTAGGCTGGTCCAAGCACCTAGACCAAGATAAGACACAGTCTGGATAAGGCCTGGTGGTGTCAGATCTGATCAGGTCAATCCGAAGCACCCAGAAGGAGATCCAAGTGCTCGGATAGGCCTTTATAAGGCCCCTCGACTAGCAACTTGAAGATCAACAATTCACTAGTTCTATCACATTTTGATATATTCGTGAACGCGACTGAAACTCTGTTCGTGCAACCAAGGAAGTTCCAAGAGAGGTGTTTGCACTCAAAACTTTTGAATCGATTCGCAAGAGTTTGTTTGTGTTTACCTTCAACTTGTTCTTCATTTCATATCCTTGTGCTTGTTTTAAATTGTAAGACGGGTTTTTCCGCCTCCGAAAAACTTCTGGAAAGGAGACTGTTAGTGGACGGGTAGCCTCCCGTACATATGCCTTGGAGTACAAATCTTGGGGGTTGAGAACCAAGTAAATCCCATTGTGTCTTTGTGTTTTGTTTATTTAATTCTGCTGTAAATTTGTTTTTGATAGAATCTAACACAAACGAAAGATGAAATCGAACGAACAAACGAGCGAGATTCATCCCTCCTCACACATTGGTCCTACAGTTATAACTAAGTTGTCACATAGTTATAGGAATTATGATTTCGTAGTTGCTACAACATGAATGTTAAATCCTAAATTTTGAAAGACCATACTTTTGATTCGGATTGAACAATGAGATACACAATATATCAAATCGGAACTCATTAAGAGATCTACAACTAGTTGTGTGTTGAAACTTGTAGCAACCCAGTTTCAACTAAAAAAAAGTCACATCTTTTCAGAGACTCCGAACAATTTTATTTTTTAAAAAAAATTTATATTGTAGTAGTTACAAAATCGTAACTACTATAACTTGTAACAGCTATGGTGTCATAGCTGTTACACCCTCGGTTCAAGATTTAGACGAGAAATATAGATGGAAGATAATAGTTGTTACACCCTCGGTTCAAGATTTAGACGAGAAATATAGATGGAAGATAATAATGAGAATAATATAGTAAAGGATAATTGAATCATTTTATAAGACGGTGGGATATCCTTTTGATAAAAAATCAAAATGAGATAGCTTTTTGATGATTTATAATAAAAAAAATATCCTTTTGATTTTAACCCTTATTTGTTTATGTTTCAAATATTCCGATTGAATCATTAAATCCACGAAGGTAAACAATATCACTGAAATAGTTTACAGTAACTTTCGGGTTCCAAGATCCTAATAATTTGAAGCCAATACGATTTAGAATTATATTCAACAATAATTGAAATTACAAATAATGTCAATATTAACGATACATCAGCATAACTGCTCATCTTCCTCTCAATTTCAAGCATTGGACACTGCAATAGTACATTTCTGGTCTAAAACAAACCTACATACTATAACCAATGAAAGCATATCACATTTTTGGCATTACATATGCTTCTCGTTAAACTTCTTCATACCCGACTTCCATAGATGTTGGCGTATACGACCTTAGTCCTGTAGACGAGAAGCAAGCTCAGGATAGCTGCGACGACACAGAACCCTGACATCAACAAGGAAGACAAGAAGAAGCATATAGTTCCCTCACACTTAAGTGCTTTCTCTTCACTCAAATTTGCAACACCCAGAATTGTGCCAAATACGGAAGGTGAGTTAATGTGCATGTGAGCTTGTTTTTCTGCTTCATAGTCATAAATACTGCTTGCGATAATACCAGAGAAGATTAATGAACCAGTTGGATTTGCTACTGTGAGAAAATTGTACAATGCTCCAAAGTTCTTCAAGCCAAACAGTTCAGAGGCAGCAGCTGGTATGATAGACCAATGAGCACCATATCCAAGCCCAA
>JBBMKF010000065.1:6064568-6080690 GCA_037834155.1 Curcuma caesia | reverse complement strand
GTCTGTTGAATTGGTCGTCGACCTGCATGCGGATCAATGGCGATGGTTGTCGGGCGATGCCTACTGCTGCGGCTCTCCTCTTGTTCTCCTTAAACCAAGGTTCGCAGAATGGGATCAAGTCAACGGCCAACTTAAGATTTTTTTGACTCCAAATTGCAATGCTATGACTAAATTGATTGACATTTGAACTAGAACATGTTTGATTATATATATATCCAGTACTCTGATTCAAATATCAGAACGTATCTAAATCCAAAGCAGGATTTTGGAAAGTCAAATCAGTTAGTTCGGTAGAAGATTTGCATTAATTAACAAACACACCTGCGTTAAGCAGAAGTTGCATCGTAGTGGGATGTCGACTGGGATTATCCAATCTGCAGAGTTCCACTTAGGGAAGTGGGTCCCATCCTCTAGATACTTAGTATCTTTGAGCAATCATTTCTTCAAAGTTTAATATTATAATGCTGTCATACGAAAAAGTAACAAGTCAAAGGAAATAGATAAAGCAGCAGAAGGAGCAATGTGATAAACACGTTTGATCTCTTAAAAGAAAATTCAACACAGTCGATGATCGACATCTTTAGAAATTATACACTGATCTGATTTTCTAACATATTAGTAGCAAATGCTCAATAAATTCATACACAATTTGATAGAACAGAATTAAAATCAGAGGTAAGCTCGAGAAAGAACTTTATCTGCTGCAACTCTGTGGCCTCTTTTTGAGGATGCAATTAATGGAATCAAACAAGATTATTTTTATGTTTCTATTATGCAATTAAGATCTCACAAATTTCTACTAACTTTCCCAAACTTTGAATGCCATCAAAACGTTGTCTGAAGTCTACAAAACCTCTTCACTGTATCCGAGAGAGCACCCTGTTACTGCACAATTGCAAATAACAGTCCTCTGAGCTCGAAAAAGGTACAAAAAGATGCGAAGCCTATTTAAGGGGGGGAGGGAATCTCAGCAGGCATCAGAGTGCATGGTTCTACGGCCTATATAAGCTGTAAAAGTAGGAGTATGGATGGAAATAGGCAGTAGACAATTTTGATCTTCCATTCTTGTACAGCTCTGCTGGGATTGGCGTTGGAACAGTAGGTTTGGGTTGGGTGGGTGCAAATGCAATGACATATCAGTTCATGCAAGCAGCAGAAGAGTGCAAAAAGGAAACTCGGAACAAGTACGAAAAGGCACTCGACGCTGACACTCTTTGACCTTGAAGATAATATTAAATGAGATGAGAATATTAAGAGGAAGGCACCTTGTTCGATGCAGTGCAGTCTCGTCTCTTCCCTCCTTCCGTCTCCAAACCATCGACGTACGAAGCACTGTTAAAGTGGCTGCAAAACACGCAATGCGATTTGTTCTTTCTCTGTAAAATGCAAACATGGAGTCATAGAAAGGGGTTAACACTGTGTTGATGCCAGTCAAACAAATGGAAACCGAAAGAGGTTAAGAGAGGAAATGAAATTCAAAAGAGATTTGAGATCACTTTTCTCTACTTTTGATGCAATTCTCCCTCCACTTTACTTACCACTTCTAACATAGAACTGGTCTCGGACGAGCTCATTGTGAGAAAACTACTATCAGGTACACAGGAAAAAACAATAAGAGATATCATAACAAGTGAAGGAAAATTTGGTTCAGGATAAACATGTTCAATGATCATTATTCCATGCATCTTTTTCCATTTTATCTGAAACAAAAATAGAAAGAGGAAAATTTGTGGAATCCAAAGCTCCCCATGGTAAAACTGAGCTTCTTCTGTGGATAAATTCCGTTGTGCAGCCAGATTAATTGCTTTGTGAACCATTCAGACTGAATTGTGCATTTGTGCTTGGTGTGCCATCTAAAGTTGGCAGATCCAAGCTACAGATATTTGAGTACATGAAGAATTGGTATTGAAGTTAAATGACTTCAATTAGCAATCTTCTAAAATCAGATTATGACTTTGTAAGGTCTCAATTTCAAGTTCTTTAAAGCAGTGTACCAATCTTCGACCGAGATTTTAACTCTCAAAATAAGATTTTTAAGCGAAACATTCATGTAGCTGAAAAACAGTTTTCCTACTCTGCTCTGTTAGTATCACAAGTACTTCTGATCTCCGTGTGTGGCATCTTAACTGGTTTTTATTTGAGCAGTATCATAAATAGCACCTGCACTAATTATACGGAAATAACTGAGAATCCTTCTGATTATTAAACCTTTCGTATATAAATCATGTTATGTTACCTGTACACAAATGTTTTGGTTGTTGAACACCGTCCTACATATGCCCATTTCTCTGTTTGCATTAGTCATCCTCCACAAAAATTCTCCTGATGAAGTCTTGGAATCTCAGTGAGTAAAGGGTTGGATCGACTGCTGAGATGGAATTCGGATCCACCTTCAAAGATTTATAAGCATGCTCCAGTTTCTTGGTGACATCATAGCCCTGCAGGATGTCTATTATCCCAAAATACAGAATTACATCATGAGTCTTGCGACTGTAGGATGGCTCTGCCAATCCACTAACAAGAAATGGTTCAGAATTGCCTCTCCATATGTGCTCTGCCCTTGCTGGCATGTTCAAACCTAGTCGAATCAAAGGTTTCCTAGCAGTGATGAAAAGATTCTATCAGTAACCATAAGTTAGACCTCTAAAGTAATAAGATCAACATTGATCAGACTTCATACAGTCCTTTTAGCAAAATAGATGAAGTCTGTTGTGTTTAAACTTTTGGAAGCGTCCATCTTATGTTAGCCACATATGGCGCCGGAATGATCAGTGGAAATTTCTTCTACTAATAATTGAAATGTAGATAAGAAGCAAGGAGGAAACAGATTACCAACTCGGAGATAGATAGTTGTTGAAATGCACAGTAATAAGAGACAACCAGTACTTGTTCTACGTTCTACGTGAATGAGAAGAGTTTCTTCTTGAAACAATGGTTTATCGCCTAAAATGAAACCAACATACATAAATCTAGCAATTACTTCCCCAGAAGCTTTCACAAGGATGGGAAGCATTAAAAAATGGTGTGATTGTTAAACCTGCATTGCAGTCTATAGAAGGATGGTAATAGTAGCCAGCCCTCTACTAGGAAAGTATAAACCATGAAGGCGTGAATGAATTAAACATGAGAAGGCAATGCATTTGGAACATCATTGTTATTGGTAATAGAACGCTTATCACACGAAGAGAGTGGTCTAGGTCATGAAACAAGATACAATTACTTGTATTCCACATAATAAAGTGAAAGAAAATTGTGATTTTGATGATTATTAAATGAAAACTGGTAAATAGAAAGAAACATGCTATTCGAGGAGATGTACCGGCCATCCATAGTCAGATTTAGATCTTGAGGAGTTGAATTTGAGAGCCAAATTTCAGACCAATCCCCTCTATCATGAAATGCATACCTCTGGCAACAAGGTTCTGATCAAGCAACAAGATGCTCCATAAACTGTTCCACAAAGGCAACCAAAATTCGACATACAATTACTTACTTGGAGGAGCAAAACATGGTGATTGGCCTGTCAAAGATGTCGAAACGTCATCTCGAAAGTGAAGTCCCAACAAGAGACTATAATCCATGATCCTCTCTCCTTCAAGGAATTCACAGTCCCGCTTGATTTGTCTGAAGGTAAACAAATATTGTTATTATTAAACGTTAAAAGGACTAGGAAATAAAACCAAAGCAATTAAATCTGTGAGATGAGAAAATGTACTTAATAAGTTCTAGGTGCCAAGATCTATGCAAGCGAAAAACATAGTAGAGATCAAGATCCTTGAGGATTGTCATTTCATCAATCTCAACATCAGCCTTGTCTGTCATTCGACCATGTGATGAACCTTTCAGGTCGAATCTTCTATGAATGTAGTAATCTGAACAGAATAAGTTGCCCATCACGATGAAACGCACCTGCTTGGACCACATAAGCAGACAGGTGAAGTAGATGTCATTAGCTTTTCTTTTCTATGTCTTAATTGGAAGAAATTGTCAATACTTAAATCATGGTCAAGAGTTTTATATGAATCTTCTGCTTACCTTTTGCCCACCAATTGGCTTCACACAATGCACTCCATAGAACTTCGTAACTAGTGAGTTCTGATAATGATGTAAATGTTGGTAGTAACTGAACAGCATCCTAATAAGCACCTGAAAATTCACACTAATTCTGATTAGGATCAGCACTAAGACAGGAATATATCATGAGCAATTACAAGGAGCACCTTCTACATGCAATAGAAGTTAGTTTCCCATTACAGTTGATGTGGATGTAGCATAGTCATTGTCTCAACAGGTTCTCAAGCATACAAGATATAGCATGAAATGTCACCAGATTCATCGAGTAAACGGAAAAGCCCATAAGCCATTAATTCTAAAAGAACTAGGCACAGTGATCATATGCTCCCCACATTGTTTCATTGTTGTATATGCAAAAAAACATAGATGAAGAAAAGAAAACAAGAAAAGATCATCAGTTGTCCATGTTTCCTTCCAAGCAATAGCCAAAACAGAAGAGAGAACCATGCTCCTTTTCATAATTGAACTGTTATATGATGGCACTCTAAGATCATATACAATTTAGACTATTAGAATTTTGCATTCGCTTTTTAAGAATGATTTGAAACTGTAAAAGTTTAGCCATGGGTAGCCAAATGAAAATCTCAAAGAACATGGCATTTTGTTATCTATCTAACCTTCACTTCAGCTTTCTTTACTGTCTTAATCATGAATCGATCATCTTGGGTCAGGTAAAAGACACTCCCACTTTTACCAGGGGAAGACAATTCCCTCAAAGCATCATTTCCACATATAGCTAGCATATAATCTGCTGGATCCACCTCAAATAAAATCCTCAAGTGTCTGCAAAACAAAACTACCAGTCATGAAAACTTCAGTGAACTGCATTGTTTGGCCGGTACAATAAACAGTACCTGAAAACCATGGGGCAATAATCCTTCCACCGGAACTCAGTGGAGTGGTGAGGAGGAGTATTCTTTGATCCCTCAGGAGGAAACCTCGTCCAAAATTTTTCCTTGGGATCAAAATCTCCAGCTCTGAGTTCTCTTAGCGAACCAGGCTTCCCCACAGAGTATCTGAAACCAAACATCCAAAGGAATTAGAAGCTAAAATAATCACTTATCCTGCAAGAGATTGAATCACCTACCTGATGCCCAATTGCAGGTTCAACATCAGATCGTAGTTCTTGTGACCTTTCAATATGGTCTGGCCTGGCTTCTTTGCCTCCCTCCTTGCCGACGAGCACGGGATGCTTCGCTGTCGCAGGCTTCCGATCGGAGTACGACCACCATCCTGGTATAACATTGCGACCTCGATAGCGTCCACGATGTTGCATGTGATGTCCCCCGCTTCTCCTTCAGACTCCCAGATACAGATCTTGGGAGAGCTTTTGTCGGCAGTGGAGCTCCTACACTCCGCTACTCCTCCATCAGCCGACGGTCTCTTCCTTGACGCTGGAACCATGAATGCTTCCTCAAAAGGCAAGGATAGGCTTCTTCTCCCGGCGATCTCCTTGCAACCGGCAGCGACGGCAGGACAGAGGGCGCCGTTGGTGCTCACTGTTTCAGGTTTGCTCCAGCTACCGACGTAGAAGCTTCCGTCGGGCCAAGTGAACACGCCGCTCCCTTTAGGCTCGCCGTTCTCCCAGTAGCCGTCGTAGCGGTAGCCGTTCGCCCAGATGAGCGCCCCGCGGCCAGCGATCGCGCCATTCCTCCATTCGCCAACGTACTCGTTGCCGCTCCGCCACACGTAACGGCCATGACCCTCCTGGAGGTTGCGCGCCCATTCACCCTCGTAGTAGTCTCCGTTGGCGTACCACTTGCATCCGTAACCGCACTCATCGTAGCAGTCGTTGGTGAAGGTTCGGAAGCCTTCCATCTGTCCGAAGCGGAGCTCGGAGTCCAAGGCCGCTCCGGAGGGCCCGGAGAACTTGCCCTTCCCGGCGATCTTCACTCGCCTAGATTCCTCACGCGTGCGCTCGTCAGCACGAATGTACTTCCCCCGCCCATGGGAAGCTTCCGCGTCTAACTTTCCAGCAACTACCTCCACCTCCTCATCCGGCAAGACGGCCGCTGAGGCGACTCTCCGCCCACCGCCGCCTCCATGAGACCTACTGCATTCGAGTCTGACTGATGAAAGAACCGCCATTGCCACCCGTTTGTCACCATCCTCCGCCGTCACGTCCTCGGCTCCGCAGCCAAGGCCAGAGTCGACCACGGCGTTATCATCACGTCCGAACGTCCACATTGTCCGATAAGACGCCCAATCTCATGGAATCGTACCCGACATTCTTCCTCGAACCAGCAAAAGCGCTCCTCGCCTCAAGTAAGCTACGATCACCAGGCAAAAGCAGCGACCGATCAAATCCACAAGGTAAACAGATCAGGAATCCAAACCCTAGACGAGTAGAAGCGAGAGCGACATGGAGGGACGAAGAGGAAGAGCAGGCCGTGCTTAAGCTTTGCTTGTTTTTTCGGCTTTGCTCTGTGCTCTGTGCTCTGTGTTCTGCTTTCGTTTGGATGGGGAAGAGGGCGAGGAAATGTCGTAATAACTGCGAAAATAATAAAAATACACTCCAAGTACATAAATTTTTTAAAAAGCCTATTTTTTTTATTCTGGCGCTAACAATTTGCATATTATTATATTGATGACCTTTTAGCAATTTCTGTGTTATTCTAATTTAGCCCCTGTGAAAGTATAAATTACTTGGCAGCATATCAAAATTACAATGCAATTTTTTCATTAACCTCGTTATGATTAAAACAATGAAGTTAGCGTTTAAAAATTATGATTAGTGGTTAGAAAATAAAATGATATATGTACGAATTAAGTGCATTTTGCCAAATGAAGAGGTGAGCAAAACTTGACCAACCAACTCCATCTTTACCTCGTCGAACACCCGACTTCTTTACTAAAATAGATCAACTAGAGGTTAAAAGGAGGCCAAGGCACACTTTGGTATGATCCCTCCAATACTCAAGTCCAAATTGGAGAAGAGAATGGAGAAAAGGAATGGATAGTAATAGTAGAAAATAGTAGTTTTTACCGTCAATTGAACATATCAATCTTGAGCTTTACTTTCTTGTTTATATCATTACCTTATATAGAGAAAAAGAAGAAGAGATGTTTCTTTTGTACCGACAACGCCCCTTTCTTCATGTTGCATTTTTATTTTAGGTGGTTGTGTAATTTCAACATCTATAATTGTTGTAGTCGATGTCTCCTTTTCCTCATTCGTGACTAACACTTCCTTTCCTCCATATGTAATTGTCATCCAGTGATGTCATCAATTCTCATGTTTTCTAATGTCTTCATGTTGTTCCTATACTCAAAATAACATAGATATAGTCTTCGAAAGCATTGTCCACTCAGGCTCGGGCATACTATAGTGCTCGAGATGTGATGGGATGTTATTGTGCTCAGACACTAAAGTGTTAGGAATGCTTCAGTGTTTGAGATCACCCCTACTCATGCTCGATAGCATCCCCTCAAGTCTAGCCAAAAGAGAATGTAGCAGTGCATCAATGATTTCGAAATCCTTGACGTCAAAGTCCATATGACTGAAACACTAAGAGCGAAAGAGCAAAGCAAGAGGAACTAGCTGGCGGCCGAAGTAGAGCACCTCAAGATAGAGTTGGAAAGAAGAGTTACAATTCATATTCAAAAATAGCAAAATACGATCGAACTTGATGGATCGGTGGATAAGTGGGTCAACCAGTCAAGTCTGTCGAGAGGTCAGGTTAGCTCGGGTAGGACCACGTAGGCACATCTCCTTGTATCCGAGCTCAGAAGTACAACCCATTTGGACTCAGGGTGCTTGGGTGCCCGAGTCGGCACTAGGCAATCGGTGTTCATCCGACTGTAATTAGCATTCGACACTTTAGGCACTATGAAGGTCAGCAGGTCAGAACAGCTCGATAGGTCAGAACAACTCGACAAGTCGACAAGTATGTTAGTTGGCAACTCACTTGGGCTCGGTAGTCGTTGGAGCCGATGAACCACTCGAGCTTAGGTAGTCGGGAAGTCGTTTGGCGCCTGCCATTCCACTCGGGCTCAGGATCGAGGAGTTTGGAGCCTACAACCAACTCAAGCTCAGGATCAAGATGATTCTATATTACTTTCTCTTCTGCAGGCAAGATTTTCTACAATAACATTTGTTGGTGCAATCTTACCCCAAGTATCATTTAGTTTTAATGTTTGGATAAATGAGTTTAAGTTAAGTAATGTTGGTGTTCTAACATGTGTGAATTGAGTAAACAGGAAAGTTCATGTTTAAAGTCTTGGCAAATGGTGAAATTCCGGAGGTGCGGCCTCTTGGCAAATGGTGAAGTTTCGAAGATGCGGCCTCTTGGCAAAAAGAAGACTTAGCATGACAAAGCTGATGGAAACATCTCAAGCAAGTGCAAGGATGAAAAGTTGTGGGCTCGAAAACATCCAAAAAGAGTATGAGACTTGTGAAAGATGTTTGAAGGCGTGAGTCTAGGCTAAGGGATAAAAAAGGAAGCTAAAAGGTGAGTTTCAGCTTCATCAGTCAACTGGAATGATACCAGTCGACTAATGTCCTGATCCAAAATACACAGAAAGATCAGTCAAGTGAAAAGTAGAGACCAGTCGACTGATTAAGTTCCAGTCGACTGGTATTCGAACGTTGGGACTGACAGTTAGAAAAATAATGCAATCTACAGTAGCTGTTGGAGCCCACCAGTCGACTGTCTCAAGACTAATCAATTGGTATCGTGAAAATATAAAAAGATGGATTCAAGCTTGGAGACGCAAGGGTTTTCACTTTCTCATCTTTGTAAGATCTTCAAGCTCTGTCAAGTTCTCAAACTCTTCCTCCAAACTTCTCTTTACATTTGTAAGAGGAAGAGATCAAGTGTTAGAGTTTCTCCACCTTCAAAGTTGTTTTGAGAAGGAGAAAGTTCATAGTGAAGAGTTTTTGGTGGTGTGTGTGGATCCTTGGATTAGTCACCTCGAGGAGGTGGATACCAAGTAAATCAAGGGGTTAGCATTGCTATTATTATTTTTGATCTTATTTTCTGTTCTTGTCTTGTGCTTCCGCTAATATATTGTAGGCAAAATCGAAAAGTAGATATTCACCCCCTCTAGCAAATGCAACGGTCCCAACACCTTCGACTAGACAATCAACTGCCGAGATGACAGACAATCGAGAGTCTATATCCCCTATCGAAGATTCGTAAGTACTTTAAAATAATTAATTTTGTTAACTATCATAATTATTTAACATCATTTGTTTCATACTTTATTATAGATTTATCAAGTCTATATGTGTTATTCATGAGATTAATAGAATTGTGAATAACCATTGGGGAGGATATTCGATGACTTATATAATCCCTTCAGATCCCACAAAAGAGCTTTGGTGGAATGAGTTTAAGGTAACCTATTCCCTTCAGTTTATATATGAAATTAATGTTGAATATATAATCAATTATTTTTTCCCATTCCAGTGCATATTTACTTGGGACTTTAATGAAGAATTGAAAATAAGAAAAAAAATTTAAAAAAATATGGAGATTACATCTGACATGTACTTAATCATGCAAAGATGAGGGGAAAAAGCCACTTGCATCATTGAAGAAAATTGGGCCAAAATCTCCAATTTTTTAAAAATCAAGGAGAGCGAAAAGAGGAATCAACAGAATAAACTCAATCAAGTTTATAATTCTGGAGACTTGTCTACGACATATACGAGCAGTTCAATCAATATCAATGAACATATACGCAGATTGATAATTTTTTAAAAATATTTAAATTTTAATCTATTTTAAACTATTATTTCTAACCGTGATTTTTTAACTAAGGAAATGGGAAGGGAACTATTATTCATAGACACTTTCACTCGTACATATAAAAAAGGACATGACTTTGAGTGGGGACAGAGCTAAAGCAATTAAGGTTTGGATTAATCATGGATCTTATAATATAACTTAGATTCTCTTAGTAGATGTTATTAGTTGTGTACCTGCTCTATCTTTATCTTAAATGTGTTTCTATTAGATATAATCAATATTATATATATTTCTAAACTATTATTATTTTAATTTTTCTCATGATAATATAGGACAAATATGATGGGCTAAAGCTAGCATAGAGAAATTCAGGTGCTAGTGATGATAATGATGGATCTGAGTCCTCTGTTAGGAATAATCTGAGTATATGGTTGGAGGCGAGTAGTGATCCCAAAGGGGGAAGGATATTGGAAATGGATTCTTTGAGCAGAACTCATATAGTTACTGGTATATTTTCTACCACCCCTCTAGCTGTAAGGACACAAATACATAACTTGATTGAAGAGGTTAGTCATTTGAAGGGGATAATAATGCAAAGGGATCAAGAAATGAGGCAAAGGATCAGGAAATTAGTGAGTTACATTGACAACAAAACTTGATCATCAATAATGCATGATCATGTCCATTTTTCTTCAGTTAAGTTATGCTCCAACTCCGATTTCTCCCGCTTCTGGTGATGATGGTGACGACGATGACGACGATGCTGGTGGTGGTTCTTCATGATTGTTTGTGTGTGAATGTTTTTTTGTCTTAGAATTAGTATTTTTAATATTTGTTATTTGATTAAGTTTGTAAATCCTTCATTTACACATTTTTTATTAGTACTGTTAATTTATTTTCTAATAGGATTGTTGAGGTCAAAGAAGGTGGTGGAATTCTGAAATTCATATCGTAAAAAGTAAGTCTTTATATATTTAGTTTATAGGATTTTCTTTCTTTTTAAAAATAATACTTTTTCTTTCTTTATTTTCTAATGCAAAAAGAGAAGAAATATGAAAGAAGAAAAAAATGCCTCTTAAGGAAGAAGACGATGATGATGATTAGTTTTTGTATCTTTCCCTCGTCTTAAGACTTATTGATATAGATATTCTCATTTGGACATAATGACATGGTGAACTTTAAGAATGTTAGATTGGAATGTTTGATATTTTTGTATATGATGAATTGAGATTATTTAAGTTGGTTTGTTTTGTATTTGTACCGTTATATCTTGTATATATGAATATGATGTGATAGAATTGTGCATGTATTTAAGTTGAAATTGTATCGTTAAGTGATCTCATATGTCATGTATGAATATGATGTGATATAATTGTGTATGTATTGAAGTTGAAATTATATCGTTAAGTGTTTAAGATCGTTTCGTATTTGTTTTGAATATTATGTAAGTTATTGTGTTGTATGTATATCTATGTTGTAACGTATGAATTGAAATTGTTAATGTTAAAATTGTGAATGTTAAATATGTTTGATTGTAAAATTTGAATCGATTGTTTACACAATAAAATGCAAAAATAGGGAGGATTTTTGAAAAAAATTTACGTTTTATGATGAAAATATTTTCATTGCAAACATATCGTAAGTTACTGTTTATCTGCGACGAAAGCATACATTGGTTGCCAATTGGCGTCGCAAATAGATTCGTCGCCAATTGACGATGAATTCATCAGATTCGTCACCAATTGGCGATGAATTGTGGGTTCGTCGCCAATTGGTGATGAATTTTAGGTTGGTGACGAATTTTGGGTTGGTAACGAATTGACGATGAATTTTGCTATGAAATATTTTTTTTTGCAAAATTTTATGACAAAATTTTAGTTGTTCATTGCGGAACTTGCCAACGACTTATTCATGAGATGAGAATTTTTTCGTCGCAAAAATATTTACAAGGAATTTCTTTATAAAATTTATTGCTAAATTCGTCCTAAATTATGTACTATTTTTCTAGTATTTCTTCTATTTAAATTAAAGACTTGGAGTTGAAATTTGAGAATTAAGAGATTAAACTAGAAATTTTAATATAAAACAATGAAATGGAATAGGTTATCTATAGAGTTTTCGAATAATGATGAGTTAATCGTAGCCATTAATTGAAAAGGTTAAATAATCAAGGTCGTTCAAAAGAAGGAAAAAAATAAAAAGGGAATTTGATAACCGGTGATTCCAATGGCTTTATTTTTAAAAACAAAAATAAAAAACTAATGAATCAACAATTTAAACAATCAATTCAGCTTCTTCTTTTTTTTTTTTTTAACAACAAATCGATTATGGTTCCCGCCCATTTATTAGGTTAACAGATAATCAACCCGTTGACTTGATTAAGATTTCTTTTCTGCATGGAATCCGCCACCTTAGCAGCCCCATATGGTTGGTCCTATGACCATCTGTGAGGAGGTAAATCGAGAAACTGCAGTTGATCACGACGCAGAAGATTTCAAACATATGCAAATGAATCAATGGCTAGTTAATTAATGTTTGGTTCGGGAGTCACGATCAAAGATATGGAACCCAACATATATAACCCGTTGATGTTTCATTAAGAAAGTAATAACTTGTCACTTATATAAGCAGACAAACAATATGTCAATAAGCACTAGCTCGTTCCTATAATTCAATATATTTGTTCTTGGCCCACAAAAGTCTATAATTAATCACAACAAAAGAAAGGAGCTAGTAATCAATGATGTAGGATTGAAGGTTCCTTCTTGATGCTATCTACTTTGTCCAATCAATCGCAGAGCATATATAGTGACGAATAGAGCAGGAAAAAACAATTAAAATGTAAAGACTTAATTAATCTTTAGTCATTTACTATAACAAGTAGAATCCCATGGCTTTCGAAGTGCCTTCATGTGATTAGGTTAATGCATGCCTTTTGTTAGTTGTCTTATTAATTTAATGGAAATGAGCTGTTCTTAGAAGATGCTCCTTTTGTTTGGTACTGAGAGGGAAGAAGTCAACTAGGGTTCCTAAAATCCAACCACCTGTGCAGGTTTAGATGCCAAGGAATTGTCAACGATCGAAGCGTATCAACTAACAGATAATTATATATATATATAGATATGAAGGAGCGATATATGACGTTGAAAACAAATTAATGATAAGTACAGTAGTGGCAGTGTTTTTGTTCAGCAAAAAGAATAAGGAAATGGCATGGTTGCTTATCAAGTATAATGCATGGGCATTGATAAAGACTGTGAAATAGCATCTGCAGGGAAAGTATCTATCTCGATCCCAACCACTACTGCTTGGACCTAATAGTTGAAAATTATGGGTTACTTTGTGTTATTGTATAAAGAAGGCTTTGGGCCTTAATGTTGTAACTAGTGTGGTGGTATGGTGGAATCTTTAAGCGATCACATGTTCATCACTGATGGCTCTAGGATGGTCACGTGGCATTAAAATAAGGAATGAGAGGTTTAGAGAAATATCAGGAGGGTAGTTGGTTAAACTTACGATCCCGATTTTGGTTATGGATCGAGTATGAATCTTGGTACCTCGGGTTCCCGAGCTCCAATCTCGGCATGCACTCAATACCATGTGCCAATCTTTTCTCGACCTTAAGTCCCAACCTCAGGCTCAGACCTCGACATTCAGTCGACACCATGTGTCGACCTCTTTCTGACCCCAAGTCTCAACCTCGAGCTTGGACCTCGGCATTCACTCGGCATCTCATGTCGACCTCGTACCTGCCTCGAGTCCCGACCACGAGCTCCGGTTTCGACACTCACTCAGAACCATGTGTCAACCTCTTCCCGACCCCAAGTCTCGACTTCAGGCTCAGGCCTCAGCACTCATTTGGCACCATGTGTTGACTTCTTCCCGACCTCAAGTCTCGACCTCGGGCTCGGGTCTCGGTACTTACTCGGCATCATGTGTCGACCTCTTCTTGGCCCCAAGGTTGAGACCTTGAGCTTGGGCCTTGACACTCACTCAACACTATGTGTCAATCTGTTCTCGGCCCCAAGTCTCGATATCGAGCTCGGGCCTCGACAATCACTCGGCATCACGTATCGAACCCATCTCAATCTCAGGTCTCAACCTTAGAATCTACTTAATTTTAGAAAACGGACAGCTTGCACAATCAGGGGAGTCTAAGATTATTTCTTCTGGAGAAATAGAAAATATCCTCGAAAGATACAGATAATCAAAATCTTTCTAAACTAGAATGGGTATCTCAGACTATTTCCTAAACAGACGCTAATATTTCGGAGATTGACTCTATAAAAGGTGGCCCATACCCATGGGTACAGGTATACATACATCAACCCTAATTTTTTCAAGTCATGAAACTTCTTCCTTACGCACAACCCTAACTTAAACGTCGGAGTAGCTTGCCAAGACCCACTGTCGGCGTTATTTTGACTCTCTTTTTGAGTGCTTTTTAGGTCTCTTCATCTTTCTTGGCGGCTATCTTCGAGGAGCGTGCATTCAGCAATTCATAAACTGGTGGCTTGATCATCCACGGTGTATTGGCTAAATAAATTGACATCGTTTGTGAGAAATCTGAGTCGAGATGCTGCAATAGTTAACACAGGAAGAATCGTTGGTGAGTATGACTCTGCCGAAGAAAAAAGTTGTGATAAGATGATAGTTACGCCTGAAAAGATCAATGAGCTAGTATCTCAGACAATGATAAAGGTATCTGGGCGCTTGACCCATAAATAGTCCCTAATCTGTGATATAAATCGTGATAATGTTGTAATCCGTCCTACTAACCTTTGGACTTCCTTGGTATTCCACGGTGAAGTCATATTTTACAAAGCTTGTACTTTTGGTATCGTGACTAATAGTGCTCTGGGCCGAGTATTAATTAATTTAGAGACTTCAGAACGATTAATAAAATGGACTACAGAGCTCGGCGAGTATGATATACAATATTAGCCTAGGACAGTCATAAAGGTCCAAGCCCTAGCCGACTTCTTAACTGAGACCTCTGGCATGAATGAGTACGAAACTTGAAAAATCTTTGTAGACGGATCATCCACCAAAAAGGGAAGTGGAGTAGGAATCTTATTATGTTCTCCTAAAGGTGATACGTTACAGATGGTCATAAAACTCCATTTTAAAGTCTTTAATAATGAGGCCAAGTATGAAGTCTTACTTGTTGGGTTACAAGCAACCAGACATGTAGGAGTAACTCGGATAGTTATCTGTTCAGACTTTCAACTAGCTAGTCAGCAGATAGAAGGAGTTTTTGAAATTCATAATGATAGGCTCCAAAGGTATATCGAGACCTTCGAGACGCTAAAGGCTACTTTATAGAAAGTCACTATTCAAAGAATACCTCGGGTTGAAAATAAAAAAGCAGATGAGCTAGCTCGATTAGCTAGTGCCTTAATTAATTAGGAACAAGAGGAACTCGTAGTACATGATCAACTTATATCCCACATTGATAGGATCACAGAAACAAGCGAACCTATTGATTGGAGGGTTCCCATCATCACCTTTCTTAAAAATGGAACCTTGCCATCCAAATCCGATCAAGCTAAAATTCTCAAAAGGCGTGTAACCAGATTCACCTTGGTAGGAGACATCTTATACAAACGAGCCTTCTTCCGACCTCTACTCAAGTGTCTCGGTACTAGTGAGGCCGAATACATTATGCACGAAATTCATCAAGGTATTTGTGGAAATCATATAGGAGGCAAAACTCTAACTCGAAAAGTATTGTTAGTTGGATATTTCTAGCCCACTTTATAAATTAATATAGCTCGGATGACTAGTACCTGCCTAAATTGCCAAAGATATCAAAATCTTCCTCATCGTCCGATAGAGTTGTTAAATACTACCACTGCCTCTTACCCCTTTGATCAATTTGGAATGGATATTGTAGGTCATTTCCCGATAGGACCTAACGAGAAAAAATTTCTCCTGGTAGTCGTTGATTACTTCTCCAAGTGGGTTGAAGCTGAACCATTGGCCAGGATCACTGAAGAAGCTGTTTTAAAATTTCTATAGCAAAATATCATTTGTCGGTACGGAATCCCTCGTAAGTTAGTGTCTGATAATGGATGACAATTTCAAGGACGCAAGATGCAAGAATGGTGCCAAGAATTAGGGATTTTACAAGCCTTCACTTCCGTAGCATATTGATGCAGTGGCAACACATGAGGAGTCAAACTTCAATAGGTCATAACTTTTGACTCGGGAATCAAAACGAGGTACGGTCTAATGCATTTCGAAGCTCTTTCAATGACCTTTATTCGGTACTGGATAAAACCCATACCGGCCCACTTTTGAACCCATCCGACATCGTTTAGTGCTCCGTCTGCATCTCCAAACGTATTTTTAC
>JBBMKF010000065.1:6021202-6048836 GCA_037834155.1 Curcuma caesia | reverse complement strand
GCGCGCTAATATGATAGTCCAAAACTTCAAAAGAGATCTTTTGGGAGAAGTTGATGCTTAATCTGTGAGAAAACATTATAGTTTCCTGTCCTCTTTTTCTATAGGTTCAGAATATCTGATTGAAAATGACAAGTAATGTACACAACCACAAAACCTTCTTAAAGCATCTGCAGTAAATTAGTAAACTAAACCGAGCAAGACTGGGACAAATAATCACAGTCCTTGTAGACCTCCAGACCCGGTCGTCCAAGCTCCTCTTCTTTAAAGCACGCGCAACGTTGGCTAATCTTTCCGGTAAGGGCGATGTCCCCAGGTCTCTTTACTAGTCTTGGATAACCACTATCACACCAAACCTAAAAGAAGCAAGTTGCAAATAAATTAGCAAAGGAGAACAGAATCTACCAAAGCTTCGCAAATGTTATTTTCGCAAAAAAATATATATAAATAAAAATGCCAATTCTAAGAGCCACGTTAGTGAATTGCAATGAATAATCTGAAGGATAATACAAAGAACTACACCAGTTGAGAAAACAATACAACAAAAATTATTGCCATGTTTTCTCTTAGTCAGCTGGATGGCGAGTAACATCTTGTATCCTCAGAAGAAGTGGGAAACAAGCCTAAACGACAAAGTGGCTTCTTTTTAAAAGATAATTGGGATTGATCAATGCTGCAGTTTTTTTGTAAATAGCACTAAGTATCTTGAAACAAAAACACATCAATTACAGGACTCACTTGTTAATGTCAGTATACCGACAAATTAGATCAAATTTAAGAAACAGAAGAAAATAATTTTTCTTATCTAGATGGCTGGTCGGCTTCCAAAGGAGCGGGTAACCAACTAAATGGCAAGATGTATTTCATGCACAAAACTTAGTGGGAGATCTTTTATGGTTATCAAGAAAGCAGGAAGATTGGGAGTTATACAGGATTTTTTTTCTTAAAAAAAGTTATATTTTGGAACAATTTGAGACATAGGATCTGTTATCGCATTTGAGAACAATTTTAATCAATCAAAATAAGGGAAACCAACTCGAAGTAGCTTGATTTGATGTCAATTAGATAAATTACAGAAAATAAAAATACCTAAAGAAACTTGTATCAGAGAATTAACAAACAATTTTGATAGCGCCATTGGACTTAGTTATCACCCTACATATATCTCTAGATATTAGAAAAAGATCTTTCTGTAGAAAATAACATTAGCTGGATCTAATTTGTTTAGTAGCCCAAAGCTATGTGACTAAATCTTCATAGAACTCTGAAATGGCATGGAATATCTCCAGTGTTAAAAGGAATTAAGTGTGGTGATAAACATTTCAAACTGAGAAATTTTACCCAAACAATATATGGGCAAGAATTTAACAAACTAGTCTTATTGAAATTGGATATCTGAAACGATATGAATCTATCAATGTATTTATTTAATGACAATACTCAAGCTTCATTGAAACTAGTTTTATAATGAAACCTGGAAAATCATTGCACATTCATTTAACAAAAAATGACATGTAGAATTATACACTTCAGATCAGGTTAAAAAGAAGTTTTGCTGAAGCACTGAGATAGAAGCTCATACCTTGCCTCCCTCTTGTTGACTCCATTTGGAGTTGCAACTTGGTATCTTATCTTCCTCAATCTTCTGCTTCTCTAAAAGCTGAGCCCCACGCTTAGCCTTTGACTCAACACCTTTCAGATATTTTGTAGGTTTCCCCTGGTTGTCATAATACCGGCCAACTAAATGACCAGTGGGTCTGTCAAATGCAGATTAAGACAGAATATCAAAGTGGAATATTCCCGTTGTTCTGGTATAAGAGTCGATGAGTAATGAAAATTATAAAATGGGTAGACATAGTAATTTGGAAACAAGTAGGAGACTACTTAAGTGATGATGATGAATTCTTTTGCAAAAAATATGATTTGTTAAAAAGTTGAATGAATGAAAATAATTCATCAGACCAAAGTTGAATGAATGAAAATAATTGATCAGACCAAGAAAATTCAACTATAAGTAATTTTCAAAGTGAGGAGCAAGTATCATGGGGTGTTGCTAGTTTAGATTGATCATTGAGCTTATCTTGTGGATATCTTGATCAAGTGGGGTTCAACTCTACCTTCTGTGAACGTTGAACCAAATTCAATTTTTATGCAAGATCCAGGGAGGAGCAGTGTTGCTAATATAGCCCTGTCTTTTAGGGTTTACCATAGCTTTATAATAACCCTTCTCTTTGTTTTTAATCCACTACAAGGGTCAAACTTGATCACAAAATCAAGACTAGCTTTGGATCATGCAATGTCATGGTTAGTTCACCAATAAGGTTGGCAAGTTGAGCGATGGGACACGAGGCAGTGATTATGGAGGTAGCTCAAGAAGAGGGAGGTGAAAGGCTAAGGTGCACTGACAATTGAAGGAGTCGGGTGAGGGTTGAAGGAGGTGCATAGTCAAGTAGGTGAGAGGGCGCAACAATGGAATGGTGCAGGCGGCAGAATCTTGTAAGCCCACCGGATAGGCTACTATCGCATAAGCCCACAAGGTGTCAGTCAGTAGAGGATAGGAGTGTGACTAACAAGATCTTTAGGAGGGAAGCATTCACAAGAAGAGGGCAACATGGATAAGAAGATCGCATAACACTCAATCATGAGGTGAAAAAAGTTGGGCTCAATGGGAGGGTCAACAGCTACGCATAGAGGAAGAGACAACAAAAAAAACAATCAATGCAAGCAGTGAGAAGAGATAGTAGAGGTGGATAACAATTGACAAATGGCATTGATGTGGTAAAGGGTTACAATGTGGGTGATGAAGTAGACAGAGAAGCACGCACAATTATGGAGGAAAATGTTGTTTTGTGGAGGAAGGTGCGATGAATCAAACTAGAATACCAGAAAGGGTAATGCATCATTTGAGATGACTGAGAAAGGTGATGGATCGAGACTACTCAAGAGGTCTAGTCAAAAGAGAGAAGGTGAAGGCATTGTTGGACTAATAATAAGTAGTGGAGGAAACACATTAGATGAGTTCAAGAACAAAGACCAAGAGAACATTCAAATAATCAAATATCAAATCAGAAATTTAGTTCTGCTACCAAATTAATGGAGCACAAACACTAGCAAAGTTTTCACAAAAGCAAAATCCAGAAACAAAACTTCTAACCAAAAGTTAGTTTACAAGGAGGGATTATAAGCCCTTTTTATAGAAGATTTAAAGAATGGCTTGATTAATTCTCATAAAAATAAGGTCTAATTTCCCCTGATAAATATAATAAATTTTTTAAACTTACAGCTTTCAAAAGTTCAAAACATGGATTTACAATTAACCCAAACCTAGATTCTAAATTCATTTACTACAGTAGGATCCCATTATCATCTTGCGGAATATGAATTATCCCCGAGCTAATAGTTTTTTTTATTGGTATTTCTCCCTGGCATAATAGTTGTGCACCTTGAGATTCACGAAACTACATAAAACTCTTCAGATCAAAGTGCCACTATGGTACCCATACAACTTCACTAGGCTCCTAGCAACACATGGTGATCTTTACACCAAGAATGTTATTCCTCTGATTGCCAACATAGCACTAAGGTGAGATGGCACTTAACTTTCCATGATAGTCTAACCCATACCTGCAGTAGTCTAAAGGCTTTGTTATTTTGATCTATTTTGTTGTGCCAGTATCCATTTAGAATCATTCTTATCACTCCTATTATCTAGTATTTATTCTCTACAACTTGTACTACCTTGTATTTCCCCTAAAAATGATATGTTACTAGATGTTAGTTTTCCCTGTTTTGCCTAATAGAATAAATAGATGAAAATGAATATTTCAATAAAGATAAACATCAGAAGAAATTAATAAATATTAGACAATATCAAAAATATAGAACATAGAGCATCTTACATGTATCTTTCCATGTAAAACTTTCTCCAGTCGACAACACTCTTCACCTACATCAAATGATGAGAACAATTTATACAAATTAGATTGATTTCCATTGAGGTAAAATTTAAATAAAAAACACAGAATAACAGAATATGGCAACCTAATAACTATAGGAGCGAAAAACATGGGATAACCCCTCAGCAACATATTTGAGGAATATATGTAGAGTACGAAGGAAAGGGATGGATTCAAGAAAACCCAAAAGATTCAACATCAAAAGGTTAAAGAAAAGTAACTTAATTTACAGTTAAAAGTAATTAAGTTGGTTTATCTAGTAGGATAAGCCTTAGTTGTTGTTGTTGTATTATCCATGAAATTGGAGACAACAGTACAATTTGAATCATTATACTTAAAACATAGAGTCTTGCACTATGCCTATCATTTTTATTTTTCTTTGTTAAAACAAAGAACAATTAGCCAATTAACCATTCTTGGTCTGAATGCTTGACTTCAAAACATGTACAACAACAATCAAGCCTTATCCCAATAGGTAAGGTCGGCTATATAAATCCTTCTACGCCATTGAACTCTATCCTTTATATATAATCATTTATATTTAAATAAAGTTTATCTTATTCATTGTTGCTAACCAAGTCTTTTTTTGATCTTCCTCTTCCTCGTTTAATATGTACATTTGTTATAATTTTACATCGCCTAATTTGAGCATTTATTGGTTGTCTAAGTACCTATCCATGCATCTTAAACGTGTCTCTCGGAGTTTTCCCTTAATAAGTGCAACTCTGATTTTCTCTCTAATATTTTCATTTTTTATCATGTCCATCCTTATAAGTCCGCACATCCACCTTAACATTCTCATCTCTGTAACTTTCATCTTATGCTTATGTGCTCGAGTCATGGCCCAACATTCAGCTTCATACAACATAACAGATCTAATTATCGTTTTATAAAACTTTCCTTTAAGTCTTAGAGGTATTTTACGATCACAAAGAACACCAGATGCTCTCCTCTATTTCAACCATCCCGTTTGTATTTTATATAAGACATCTCACTTAATCCCTCCATCTTTTTACAAAAATGATCTTAAATATTTAAAACTCTCCGTTACAGACAACTCGTCGTCTTATGTCTTAACAATTGTCTTATTATGTCTAATATTGTTAAACTTAAATTTCATATATTTTTTCTTACTCTATTAAGCCTAAAACCTTTCACTTTTAATGTTTCCTGACACGATTCAAGTTTAATATTTACTCCTTCATGTATCATCTATCAAAATAATATCATCTGCAAATAACATGCACCGCGGTACTGTATCTTGGATGTGTCCAGTGAGTTCATCCATAATTAGTGTAAAAAGATAGGAACTTAGAGTTGACTCTTAATGTAACCATATCTTTATGGGAAATATTTCAATTAATCCGTATGAAACTTTCACTCTTGTCATTACGTCCTCATACACCTTAATTAGTTCAATATACATTATTAACTCCTCTCTTTTCTAGAATTCTCCATATAATTTCCCTTGGGACTCTATCGTAATATTTTTTCTAGGTCGACAAATACCATGTATAAGTCTTGCTTCTGTTTCCGACACTTTTCAATTAATTGCCTAAGAAGATGTATAACTTCTATTATTGATCTTTCATGTATAAATCCAAATTGATTTTCAATCACCATGGTCTCCTTCCTTAGTCTTTTTTCTATTACTCTTTCTCAAAGTTCCATAATATGACTCATTAGTTTATACCTCTATAGTTTGCATATTTTTGTACGTCTCATTTATTCTTATATAAGAGAACTAAAGTACTTACCTTTCACTGATCAAACATTTTTTTAAATTTTCAATATCATGTTAAATAACTTTGTAAGTCATTGAATACTTTGTTTCATAAGACATTTCCATACCTTTTCAATATCCAACTGCTTTTCCATTTTGCATCCCACTTAAAGCTTGCTCTACTTTTGAAGTTTGAAATCTACGATAAAAATTTAAAGTTTTACTCATGTGGCTTACCTAAATTACCTAAGTTAAGTTGGTCAACTAAACATTCATTAAAAAGATAATAAAAACACCTCTTCCATCGCTTTGAAATCTACGATAAAAATTTAAATTTCTATACTCATGTGACCTACCTAAATTACCTAAGTTAAGTTGGTCAACTAAACATTCATTAAAAAGATAATAAAAATACCTCTTCCATCGCTCTTTTATTTCCACATCATTTACTAGCATTCTATTACATTTATCTTTAATACATCTTATTTAGATAAGATCTCTTGTCTTCCTCTCTCTCGCTTTAGCTATTTTGTAAATCTCTTTCTCCTTTTGTATCTAATTTTTGATATAAGTATTCAAAAATTTTATTCTTAACTTCATTCACTACTTTTTTGTCCTCTTTCTTGGCTAATATATATATTTTTAAATTTTTCTTGTCTTACAAGTATATAATTTGTTGTTCGTTTGTCCTTCACTTTCTCTTATACTTTCTCATTCCACCACCAAGATTCTTTACTTGGTGATACACATCCCTTTGACTCATCGAGTACACTATTAACTATTATTTTCAACTTTGATATCATATTATCCTATATCATCGTATATTTCTTCTAATACTTGTACTCCTACCCTCACCTTAAATATGTTCTACTTCTCATCCTTTAACTTCCACCACTTAATTGTAGGAGTCGTGCATATTTTCTTTCTATTGATATTATGCTTGAGACGTATATCCAACACTACTATCCTATGTTGCGTAGTTAAATTTTCTTCAAGGATGACCTTACAATCTTTACAAATCTTTCTATTATTCTTTCTAACCATAAACAAGTTAATTTGTGATTTATTATTTTCATTTTTGAACATGACTAAATATTCTTTTCTTTCCTTAAAAAACATATTAGATAGTATAAGGACATATGCTATCACAAAATCTAATATAGTTTTCTTCTTCATTTCTTGTTCCAAAACCATAACCTCATGCATCCTATCACACTTCTACATGCTCATTTAGATCTCCTATTAAAATCATTTCGGTTGGTCGAATATTTTGTAATACCTTATCTAAGTCGTCCCAAAATCTAATTTGATATGTTCATCTAATACCACTTAAGGTGCATATATGTTAATTACATTAATAGTTTTTTTCGTTACCACTATCTTGAGACTTGTAATCATATCCCCTTTCCAACTACTCCATTTTTTATTTTATTCCTTTCTATATACCATAATTTAAAACTTGAATTCTCTATCATTTTTATTTCTCTCCTACCCATTTTATCTCTTGTACACACAATTTTAATTTTTCTCTTAATCATTGTATCTACTACCTTCATTGTTTTACCAGTGAGCGTCCCTAGATTCCATATTCCAAATTTTAAACAATTAATTTTCTTATAATATTTATTCTTACTCAACCTATATAACTATTACATATTTAACACTACACCCAAATTATCATGGAGATGCAGTGGTCTTTGCCAAGACGTTATAGTCGAATCCTACAACGCGTTCCTCCGGGGAACATCCTAGCATTAGCACAATAGTTTGATAGATCGATTCATTGAACATTTGCCTGAAAGTCCACCTTGGCTGACAATCTAACCTGTAACCCTCCCCGTTTTTCAACCGAGCTTGGGACCTGCTTTAGCGGGTTTCCAACTTCAAAACATGTGGAAAATAAAAAAGATTTCAGAAATTAGTAAGCACTTGTACTTTATACTTTCAGTAGGAATAAGAGGAATAGAGGAAGCAAACAAATTGGAAAATTAAATAAATCTAGTTGGTTAATGCAGGAGCTTGTAGAAAACCATAGAAATGAACTCTTCCACAAACTTTGAAATTTGTTTCCATATATAGTTTTTTTTCATCAAAGATCTTGTACTCTAAATCCTTTGCATTTTCATGGCTCTCTTGTTTAGTTTGTTTACTGCTTACTTAATTCTATTAAAAGTTATTTTACTTCAACGCTTGTATGTTTTTACTAATTCCTTGAGAAAATTTTCAAGAACAAAGCCTGTGTTTTTCTTTTCTGCAGTTCAAGCAACATCATAGCTGATTATTCTCTTGCCACATATTTATTAACAAACATGGAATGCAACTAAGAAAAGGCATTCAGATAGTCCCTAGATTTAAACTGGCAAAGTTCACATAAAAGTGCAGGATGCAGTATTTCAGTTATACAACTCGCACACAAACAGAATTTTCTATCACCAGTAGTCAATGAAAACAAGAAATGTGTTTGGAGCAAGAAACTATAGGAAATAAGTGAAGAAAAGATAGTTCAAAGTGCATAACACATTATGCAGTCTTCATGCAAACATAGGCTCACGATCATAGCCCTGTTCTGATGTAACTGATAAAACTTTAACTGAAAAAATAACTATGTATATATGTTTGTCACCAGTTCAAAGAAAGTATATTCACTACTACCAGTTTTTCATTACTTGATACACATGAAATGCCAATGAGATAATCTCCTGTTTCTTCTCTACAATACGTAAAAACATAGAGGATTGCAATTGACATTCTACTATTCTTACCTCCATAGTAGAGAGACCATTCAATGAATCTGTTAATCCATCACCTATAAATGCCACCACATGGATTAACAACACTTATCAGCTAAAATATAGAGCTTTTTTTAAATGACTGAATTTTTTCTAGAATAGGAAACACTAAAAAGTCTATTAAAATAAAATTCAGTCTAGGATAAAATACTGATAATTTTGTTCCTTTATGAAACCTAGAAGAAAAATTCATTAAAATTTATGGTATATAAATTCTAATTCAAGAAAACATAAGGATAATAAAAAGATTTCAAGAATCACTCAACAAATACTAGAATTTGAGGTGCATCACATTCATTATGAGATAATTATTACATATATTTACTCGTGATAAATCTCAAACACTAGAAGTACTACTTTGAGACTAAAACCAACAACTCAATACATTTAACTACTTCCCTTGAAGATAAAGCATAAATATTATCTATGTTGAGCTTGTTACATATCCAGAGAACCTCTTATAAGCAAAACATAAGATATACACACCAAGAAAATGAGAAACATAATACTCAAATTAAGGCAAAATGAAAATTAGTTATTGAAGCATGCAGTAAAAAATCACTTTTAATTAGTAAAGTTCTAGAAATTGTTAATGCTTGACAGAGCACAAAGACAGTCAAGTTGCAAGTGGAGGCTAGTAGTCCGGGTACTTACATCCACTTGACATGCAATCATTGCTAGACTGGCAATTCATGTGCAGAGGCTTGTAGTAGTAATGTTCAGATCTGCATGAGGTGTGATGGTTGCTCCTCCAATCATGAGCAGTGGTTGGTAGTGGCAATGCTTGCATCCGGCATGATTATTGGCAAATTGTCGATTGGGAGTAGAGGTTAATAATTAAGGTGTTCGTGTCCACTTGAGGTCCTCACAGTGATTAAAGGGAGGCATTTGAGTCAAGAATAGATGCTGGCAGTGCTCTTCTCCACTAGGTTCCGATATTGTTTGGGCCATACATGATCCAATTGGTTGCATAACTGAAATTGCCCCCAAAATTTAAAAAAAAAAAAGGGATTTGTCAGATGAAAGAGGTCCATCATGGAAGAAATCACGAGTTAGTGTTTTGTGCATCGAAGGAAGTCAATTGATCAATGCTATTGCTGGATGTCACATGAGACCGCATGGATAAGGATGGTAAGTACAGGAGAGCTGGACAGTGCTCCTAATAACTCTCTGTTTGCATGAGGTGAATCAAGAGTGATGAATCAGAAGATTCACAAAGACGATAAAGTGATATGTGAAATGGTAGATTTTCACAGAAACAGTGATGGATAACTCTTTGGAAATCCTTAACTTTAGAAAGGGGGTTTTGTTACCATGTAGAACTTTGGGATAGAAAAATATTATATTGCATTTATCATGAGATAACAATTATATATAGAGATATAGACTCACAATAACCCTCTAAATTTAGAAGTACTAATGTGAGACTACCATTACATTGATAACCCAATACCTTTTAAAAGATTCTTCTTATGAATAACCATTACAAAAGTACAACACCTGAATGAGATGGTCAATCTATATGAGCTATATGCGACCACTCAAATAAAACTAGAGTCACCAGCAATTCCCACACCCTAGAAAAATATAAAGGTTTACTTTGTTTATTGTTCTTCATCACAAGAATACCTCTTGATACTGCCAAGAAAACGTGGCAACTTCAATTCAAAGGAACAATAGGGTTAGCTTGGGAGTATGGAATCTGGGGGCCAGTTACCCTCCTTGGATATTAGCTCATTCTATTTAAAGTATTTTCTTTTCCTTGTCCCCAGAATGAGGATCCAATCCCCACTCCGTCGAAAGCAGGTACCACGCTCATGGTATGATCTTATCCGCTGAGAAAATCCTATCCCAACCAAGTCGGCAGCGGAGACAAATCCTCTTGGGGATATGGTATGACAGTTTCTTATCTAGCTCAACTTGGGACTGGCTTGCACAAAGGCAAAGTTGGGACTATTCTACGTGTTTGTACCGAACAGTGGATCATCTCCTGATTGGCTCAAGATAGCCAAGAAATTCAAGCTCAGAACCTCGGAGGCTGAGATCTTCTAGTCCGAGACCTTTATGGCCAGCTGAGATCCTTAGCTCAAAGACCTCTAGGGCCAAGACCTTAAGGTTTGAGACCCTCGAAGTCAAGAACCCCAAGGTCGAGACCTCTATGGTTGGTCGAGACCTTCGGGTTCGAGACCTCTAACAACACTTGGCTCATGCGAACTAGGTTCTCCAAATGACTACAACCCTTGGTCTAGGCAACATCTGATCTCTCTCTCAAGAGCACTCGGGTGAACACCTTACTTTTATGTGTCTGTGCTACTGAGATCCAAACCTCGGCTCTCCAATTAGACTACGAAATTTCCTAATGGTTTTCAAGTCATTGGGCTCCGCCCTACTAGTAGACCTCACCTTCCCACTATCATATTTTTTCATAGATAGATGCTAAGAGGGATTCGTTTTCACATTTCCCAACTCTTTCAGGAGGTGTCGGCTTACTTTGGGATACCACGGGCTCCTAACTTTTCCATCTTTTGTGTGTAGTAGTAATTGTGTTCCATCACTTCCATCTTCTTCTCACTTTTTTCATTTCCCATTATTTCTTCCATCCTCGTTGGGGTGAAGATAACGTCTTCATTTTCGCCAAGCACCCGAGTACCCAATTCAGGGGAGGGTATCCGACTTCCCGTAATTATTGGAAAGAGTTTTAATTCGTTCTCCCTCTCATTCCCTTGACTTCCCGATTACCTGGCAGACCTTCCTTCTCTTCTTGATTACTTAGCCTTTGACCAAGTCAGGTCCTCCAAGGTCACCATTACGATGTCACCTCTCTAATAGATGAAGAGACATTGTTCCACTTCGAGCGAAGTCTGATAGAGACTGATCGACTACTGCTTCTAGGTATCAATCTCAGCACTTGGCCCTTTATCTTATTTTTTTTAGCATTTTATCCTGATCTTCTCCTCTTGCCCCTATATTGTTCTTCCCTTTTCTATTTCTCACTCTTTCTCTTTTTGATAGTTGAAAAGATGTTGAAGTCTTTTGCAATGAAGAATATGAAGTGGTTGGCTTAATCTTCTAAATCAACCCGAGAACCAATGGCTCTTACTAACTCCCCATCGGTTACTCTAGTGCCCTAAGATATCTCGCCTTCTAAGTCGGAGGACGCCCCATTACGACAGAAGAGGGCTTGGCTCACTAGCTCTTCTCCTAGCCAAGTTGCCTCCCAGGGATCCCCCACCTATATTGGGGCTCCGCCATCACCTGTTGAGCACATGCTACCTCCGGATTCTCCCAGCTCAACTCCCAAAGAGAATCTCACGCTCATGTCGGCTCCTTCAACTACAACTCCCTCGGCCCCGCGTCGAAGCCCTCGACTAGCTAGCCTCACTACTGAGCAGCAAGCTTTCATCCAACAGATACCTTTGCATGTTCTTCTGGAAAATACAATGGCTCGACTTGTAAAAGTAACTTTCTATGCCTTATGTCTTAGCTTAGTTTTTGTTTTTCCTTACATTTGGTTTTTCCGCAAGTATGACACAAGGAATTAGCGTCCCAAGTGCCTCGCTTACTTGAAGCTCACTGAGGGAGTCTCACACAAGAAGCCAAGCAAATGACTTGAGTCGACTGTTTGGTGGGTGAGGTCCGCGAGGCTTAATCAGAGGTGGAGCACTTATCTGAGGAGCTCTCCCAACTGAAGATGGCCTTAGGGTCTACGGAAGTTACCCAATATGCGACAAAGCAATCAACCATTGAGGAACAAGCTTGCCTCTTAGCCAAGGTGGACTGCTCTAGACCGAAATGGCTACGTATCAAGCTTATCAAGCTTGGGAAGAGGACAGATGGGCGGAATGGAAGTAAACTTTTATGGCTTCCCAAGAAATCAATGACATACTTGGAACTCGTGCAACCCTCTTCTTCAAGCAAGGCTTGGGGCACGGTGGAATAATTCCGAGCACAAAGCTATCCTCCTATCGATGCTTTGAATGACTTCCTAGACCCCTACAAGATGCTAGACAGCATCCCTCGAGAGCTCTTTGACTCGCAACCATCTTCCCCTCCTACTTAACATTGTAATATATGACTAACCGTTAGAACTTATGTTGTAGTGCTAAACTTTATTGTTCCACAATATCATCTGAATGCTAAGTTTGCCCGCTTTTACTTCTATTTGTTTGTCTCTCTTTTGTTTTTTCTTATTTGGTTAGTCGTAAACTGCCTTAAGTTCTTTGCTGAGTAAGAAAGGCTTAAAGTGGAGGCTTCTCTCAAATCTAAGTCTAAGACTTGTCTTTGATTGGGATAGGGGAAGCCGAGTCAATCCCTTATCTCGAAGGAAGAGAAATATGCTTGACCGGAGACCAAGTGTAGGCTTGGGTGAGGAGAGCCGACTTGACCACTTATCCAAAAGGGAGAGATGCATACTCGACCTAAGACCTAACCTAGGTCTGGGTGAGGAAGGCCGAGTCAACCCCCCCTTATCCGAAAGGGACAGATGCATACTCGACTCGAGATCTAGCCTAAGTTTAGGCGAGGAAGGCCAAGTTGATCCCTTATCCAAAAGGGAGAGATGTATATTCAACCTAAGACTTGGCCTAAATTTAGGCAAGGAAGGCCGAGTTGATCCCTTATCCGAAGGGAGAGATGTATACTTGACTCGAAACCTGGCCTAGGTCTGGGCAAGGAAGGTCGAGTTGATCCCTTCTCCAGAAAGGAGAGATGTATGCTCGACCCGAGACCTGACCTAAGTCAAGGCGAGGAAGGTTGATCTGATCCTTTATCTAGAAGGGAGAGATGTATACTCGACCCGAGACCTAGTCTCAATCTGAGTGAGAAAGACCAAATTGATCTCTTCTCTGGAGGGTAGAAATGTATACTCGACTTGAGACATGTATACTCAACCCGAGACGTGGCCTAGGTCCGAGCGAGGAAGGCCAAGTCGATCCCTTATCCTGAAGGGAAAGATGTATACTCGACCCAAGACATGACCTAGTTTTGGGCTAGGAAGGGCGTATGTAGAGTACTAGGTAGGTTGCATCATTCTTATTTCTTTATTAATAATTATTATTATGAAGGAAAAGGGTTATACTAAGGACCAGACTAGACTACTTATTCTTTATACTCTACTGACAGTAGAAAAAAGAGGGAAAAAGAATAGAAAAGTAGACTCTATTAGTGGCAAACAAAAATGACGCTTACTCATAATAGGGTTGTAGGTGAAAAGCATTATGGGGTCTCGACAGCTCCCTACCCTGATTATCTTACAAGAAGTAAGCGCCTACATTAAGCCTGTGGATGACCCGATATGGCCCTTCCCACTTGTGATCTAACTTTCCCGTTTCCCCTACTAACTGAGCTTTCTTTAGGACCCAATCTCCTACTTGAAATGATCAAGGAACAACACATTAATTATAGACTCGGTAGACTCTATGTTTATAGACTTCTAACCGGACCGCGACTATATCCCTCTTCTCTTCTACTAAGTCCACATCGAGGGCCCGTCATTTGACATTACTACCACTAGACGCTTACTCCTATTTATTTCCATTCCAATCTCAACCGGAACTATTACTACAGTGTCGTACACCAAGCCGAATAGAGTTTCTCTAGTGACCGCTTTGGGAGTCATCCAGTCAGACCATAATATGTAGTGTAGCTCTTCCTCCCAACTCCCCTTCAATGGTCCATCTTGGTTTGAAGCCCCTTAACAATTTTTAGTTGACCACCTCTACCTATCTATTATCTGGGGATCGACCAACGAAATGAACACTTACTGATCTCAATTCTCGGCACTATTGATGGATCTTTTTCCCTTGAAATTGCTTTCCATTATCCGACACCAATCTTCTTGATACTCTAAATCGACAAATGATACTTTTCCATAAAAATTTCATTATTGCTTCTTCTGTAATCCATGCCAATGGGTATCCTTCCACCCATTTTGAGAAATATTCCACTGGTACCAGCAAGAATCGCTTCTAAGAGGGTCCTAGGGGAAGGGCTCTACTATGTCTATTCCTCATTAATCGAATGGGCACGAGTTATCACTCCTTTCATAAACTCTTCCAATGGTGTTGACAAATTCTGATGCTTCTAGTAGCTAGAACACTCAATCATCAGCCGAGTTGCATCCTTTTCCAAAGTCAGACAATAATATCCGACTAGCAATACCTTCCGAGCTAGAGTCCAACTCCTATCATGGCTTCCATGACATCCCTCATGAAGTTCCTTCAATACGTATTCAGCCTCGTTTGTTCCAAGACAATGTGAGAGAGGTCAGTCGAAGGCTCTTTCATATAGAATTCCATTCAGCAAGAAGTGAACTTGTCTCAGGTCCTCTTGGCTTGAGTACTATAGGTCGGGAGTCGTCGTTGCTGTACAAAGAGTAATATGTCTAATATCTAGTCAGTCAAATCCTATATGAGTTCTTCTGGTGGTAGTGATGGGTTATCCACTTGTGCTATTAGCTAAACTTGGACTATTGTCTCTACACTTGTCCAATTGGTGAGGCTACTCGCCATCTTTGTCAATTCGTCAGCTTTGTTGTTTTCTTCTCAAGGAATTTGCTTGAGAAGGATCTCCTTGAACTCTCCCTTTGCCCTTTCGCAGTCCTCGACATTTTCTCAATCATTCACTTCACACATCATGCGTGTCATTCATCTATCGTGTCACTAATTGAGAGTTTGAATGCACCACTATCAAGTAGCTCCCACATTTTTGGTGACTTTCAATCCAATCAGTAATACCTCATATTCTGTCTTGTTGTTAGAAACTTTGAAATTAAATTGCACAACTAGCTTGACCTCATCTCCTTATAGTGACACCATGACAACTCTGACTCCACTCCCCTCAATGGTCGATGATCCATCCACGAATATGTGTCATAGGGTCTCTTCTTCCGGAGAAGACATCTCGGTAAGGAATTCCGCAAGTGTCTGAGCTTTTATAGTAGTGCGCGGCTAGTATTAAATATCGTATTCGTGGAACTCGATGATCCACTTGATGAGTCTTCCGGATGCCTTTGGTCGAGTGAGGATTTTGCTCATAGAGCTATTAGTTAAGACTGTGACAAGTTGCGACAAAAAATAAGAGTGCAATTGTCGTGCTGTGAGAGTTAGCATCAGTTTCTCCAAGTCACCGAATCTACATTCTTACCCCTTAAGGAGATGGCTGATATAATATACAAGATTTTGTGAACCTTCTTGGCAGAGCAGAACTAAGCTAATTGCTTTTTCAAAGGCAACCAACTATACCCATAACCTTTTGTCAGGGCTCGGTTTGGCTAAAATGGGTAATACGACTAGGTACTTTTTCAAATCTTGGAAGGCTTGCTCACACCGATCATCCCAGCTAAAACGAGTAACCTTCCTAAGGATATTGAAGAAAGGCAGGCTTCAATCCGCTGGGCGAGAGATGAATCTTGTCAAGGTTGTTATCTAGCCTGTTAATCTTTGCACTCCCAGACATTTTGAAGAGACTACATCTACCTTAAGGCTTGGATTTTCTACAAGTTTGCTTCAATTTCCTCTTTCCATTGCCACATACCCTAAGAACTTTCCACTCTTGATCCCGAAAGTACATTTGATTGGGTTTAACTTTAGACCAAATTTTCGTATTATAGCGAAGTCTCTTCCAAGTCTTAAATTAAGTAGTTAGCTTGAGTTGATTTCACCAGGATGTCATCCACATACACCTCTATACTTTAGTCGATCTACTGACTAAACACCTTATTTATTAACCTTTGATAGGTCGCTGAAAGACATTATAATATAGCAAAAAGTTCCCTCGAAGACGATATAGCTAACCTTGTCTTGGTATACTCGAGCCAAAGGTATCTAGTGGTATCTTTGATAGGCGTTCAGCATGTAGATGAATTCATGGCTCGAAATTGAGTCCACCAGTTGGTCTATATAGAGGAGTGAGTAGCATTCCTTGGGACAGACTTTGTTAAAATCCCAAAAGTCAACACACACTTTCCATTTTTCATTCGCCTTAGGTACGAGTACAACATTAGAAAACCACATCAGGAATTGTACCTCTCGGATATGTCCCGCCCTTAACAATTTCTCCACCTTAGCTTTAATCAATTTATCCTACTCAAGTTCGAAATGTCTCCATTTTTGTTTGACCGGTCTAACCTCAGAGAGCACATTAAAGCGATGTTCCATCATATGCAGGGATATCCTAATAGGCTCCTAAGCTTCCCAAGCAAACACATCTGGATTCCAAGTGAAGCAAGCAATCAGGCTTAGCTTAAGGTATTCCAAAAGGCCTAGTGCCACAGTAGTGACCTTGTTAAGGCATCCGAGGACTATCTGTACATGTTCTCATTCCTCTTTTGCCAATACACAAGGCTCTGAGTCCTGCAGCAAATGCACTTCCGAGTTGTATCTTTTAGCTAACACCTCCTAGTTCATCAACGAGCTATAGGTTGATCTCTGCATACCTCTCCTACCCGACTGCGGACTAGAGACTATGTTCTAATGATATGGTCAGGCCATGGCTTGAAAGGCATTGAGGGTCAGCTTTCCGAGTATGGCATTGTATACGGAAGGAACTTCCACCATAGTAAATGGAGTTGTTCGTGTTCATCGAAGAGGCTCCTCTCCCATGGAAAGGGACAAATGGATCTAACCCATGGGCCTAACTTTGTGCCCCACAAAGCCAAAAAGGGATGTCGCTATTGGCCAGAGCTCCCGAGGTCTAGTTGCATTCAATCGAAGGCTTCCTTGAAAAGGATATTTATGGAGCTTCCCGAATCCACGAATATCCGTGCTACACCATAATCAGCAATCATGGCTCGGACTACAAGCACATTGTTGTGGGGTAATAAAATACCTTCCATATCTTGTGGGTCGAATCCTAGGATAAGCATCTCCATTGGCTCCCATCAAGTGTTAACTCCTAAGCATTCCATCCAATGACTATACGCCCTTTGTGATCTATTCGAATCTCCATTATTAGCTCCTCTCGAAAGATATTTGTGACTCCCCAACTAGGAAGGTTGTTTTGGTGCCCAACCTTCTCCTAATAGGATGGGTCGTCTCTTCGTGTTTGGGACTTTTCTCTGCTTCGACTAGCAGGTTGATCATCGGAGCCTTTAGGCCTTGCCTCTTGGCGAATAGCTTCCCTACGAATCATGAGTAGTTGAATACGTGGATTATTCCAGACTGCCAGCCTAATTTCTTTGTTTAGTTAGTAACACCCCTGTGTAGTATGCCTATACTCCTGATGATACGAATAGAAAAGCCAAGAAAGGGCGCAGCACATGTCCCTACTATAGGTTGCAGGTTTTCGCAACAGTTTGTGATCCTTTAAAATTTACATGGCTCTTTCCTTGGACACTTTCAAAGCGTACCACACGAAGTGTTTAGACTGTTCTCCCTAGGTGGATGGTCGACCTTTTTGGTTCGGCTTGTCATTCATCTAAACTGCATCGATTCACTCATTCCTCCTCGCTTCCAGAGATTATTCCATGTTGATATACTTCTCACGCCAAAAGGTCATCATAGTCGGTTGGGGGCTTCTTTATCAAGATCCCTGATTCAGGGATCTAAAGATATCTCCGTCACGCAACCCTTAGGAGAAGGCATTGATAAGAATGCCCACTGTAGCATAGAAACCTCCAAGACGGCTTGCATGAAATACCAGATATACTCCCTCAAAGTCTGCTAGTCTTGCTGCTTTAGGCTAAGCAGGCTAGGTGGGTCTTTTAATACCTTTTGCTACTAGCAAAATGCTAATGGAAGGTGGGACTAAAGTCTTCAAAGGAACGAATGACTCCTGACTTCAACTGATTGAGCCATCTGAGTCAATTCTGCTAGGGTAGTCAGAAAGACGTGACACTTAACTCCATATGTGTCTTGATAGAGGGTGGTGTTTTGAAACCAGCACAGATGGTCCTACGGATCTGTGGAACCATCATACTGTCCTATTTGCAAAGGCCAAAAATTTCTCAAATATTCGTTAGCCAATACGTCTACCGAGAATGGGATATATCTTTGTGTGTGTTGAGTTTGCCTTTCCCAAATGCTAGATCGGCTATTCTGCCTCCTCCTGAGTGTCCAATCACTCCAACAGAGTTCGAATCATGTGGTTGTTATCCTTGCCTTCCACGCCCTAGCTCCTAGACCTCTACAGGTGCTAGGGCTTGTTGATAATGTCTTCTCAAGACCTCTACTATCATCGAGACTATACGGCCTAGCTACTCCACCATCAGCGAAAGCGCAGCTGCCTTCGGGGCGACAGGAAGGTGTCGCTCGCTAGATGAAATTTTTATATCTTCATATTTACTTCGATTCTCCATCTCAACATCTCAGTCCCTTATTCCCACAGACGACGTCAATTGATGCTGCCAAGAAGACATGGCAACTTCAATTCGAAGTAACAGCAAGGTTAGGTTGGGAGTACATATCTGAGGGGCCAGTTACCCTCCTTAGAAATTAGCCCATTCTATTTCAAGTATTTTCTTTGCCTTATCCCTAGGAGGATCCAATCTCCCCTCTGTCAGAAGCGGGTACCACATCCATGGTATGATCTTATCCCTCGAGAAAATCCTATCCTGACACCAGCAACAGCAGAGACATTCTCTTGGGGATATGGTATGACAATTTCTTACGCAACTCGACTTGGGATTAGCTTGCACAAAGGCAGAGTTGGGCCTATTCTACATGCTTGTACCGAATAGTGGACCATCTCCCGATCGGCTTATTCAGGATAGTCGAGTCCTTCAAGCTCAAGACCTCGAAGGCCAAGATCTTCGGGTCTAGGACCTTTATTGTCGACTGAGATCCTCAACTCTGAGGCCTAGGGCCAAGACCTTTAGGACTGAAACCTTTGGAGCCAAGACCCCAGAAGTCAGGACCTTTGTGGTTGGCCAAGATCTTCGGATCTGAGACCTCTAACAACACTTGGCTCATGCGGACCAAGTTCTCAAAGCTCGAGTCTAGCCAACATCTAATCTCCCTCTTAGGAGCACTCAGCTGAGCACCTTACTTATCCATGTCCTCTTGTCGTGGTGCTTGCGCCACACTTTCGGGATCACCTCTTTTATACAAGTATAATTAGGCCTTTAGGAAATATAAAGTTAAATGTATATGAAGCAATTCTTACACCCTAAAAATAAGAAGGGTTTACTTATTTCTTGTATCATTACAAGAGTTGCACACCACTTATTTCCTATTCAGGATATATAGAGGGGAGAAGAAATGAGAGGAACATAAAAGTGTGTTGCAAGTGAAATTTTACCTGTAAAATTTCCAGATACAAAGGCTCGTGATGCATCTCTGATATCAATTCAAAAGGTTCATTTAGCATCAAATGATAACACAACAAATAATATCACAAAATTGGAACATAAAGTAGTAGTAGTGGTAGTAGCAGTCATAAAATATGACAGATCCAACAGTAAAATTAGATGCCTAAATGCAACCAACAGTATAATCATCCATACTTAATATTGCTTACTCCATCCTAGTGGCATATTCCCAGGCATAAAAATTGAGAGAACTTTTCTTCTTTATAGTGTTTGGCAGTCATAAAGTACTTGATTTTCATGCAACTAACATGTATTAGATATCCTCAAAATGATACTATATCTCAAAATTAGCAACATATAGCCATGATTAAATATCTTAATAATAGAGAAATTTAAAATAAATAATAATTATAAAAAAATGTGAGAATTGAGTAGATCACAAAGCTTTTACTAGACTAAATATTGTGCAAGATTCAATTTGCAAATTTGCGAATATTTAATCCCTTGGGTTTTTGTGACTTAACCCAATATATTTAACTTGATGCCTTTAAAGGGCCTCTCAGGTAGCATCGAGAAGGGGTATTGGCAAGCTATTCTTCTCTTAAACTTCGTTTAATATGCTCTCTTTGACATCAACAGGTTGGTCATATAGTCCATGCAAGTGACTATGATAGACTTGTAAATTTATTAAGAGTTAGTTATTAAAATTGTGATTATAAATGATTACTTATAATATTATTATTGAGTTGACTATTCAAACTGATACCAAGTCTATCAACCTCTCAAGGTCGTGCCCACATAGGCAACTCTAGGTTAGTATCATTGGTTACTTGAGTTTTTTTTTTTCTGAGCTAGCACATAAGAGTAGGGTTGTAAACAAGCCAAGCCGAGTCAAGCTTTATGGTGTTCAAGCTTGTTTGTTAAGGTACCCAAGCTAAGCCAAACCAAGCATAAAATGAACCAAACTTTTGAAATGATTGTTCAAGCTTGGCTTGGTTTCTTTTTTATGAGCTTGAGCTTGGTTCAAGCCTGGCTTAAGCTTGGCTCGTTTAGATGTTATCGAACTCTCCATTCAAGCTTGTTTGATTGTTTGAAATATTTACATTTTAAGCTTGTTTAATTAGTTATTGAGCTTGATAATATAAATTTATTTGTTCATTTTGAAACTTTATTTATTTAACATGATAATAGTTTTATTGATCAACATGGTTCACAAATATTGTTCACGAACAGTGTTCACAAATGTTAGCGAGCTAAACACATATATGTTCAAGCTTATTTGTTTAATTTAACGAGTTGTTCAAGCTTATTTTTTTAATTAATCTTGTGTGTATTGAACAAATATAAACAAGTTCTTACCAACCCAAACACCAAGCTTGTTCACGAATGTTCAGTTCATTTACAATCCTACATAAGAGGCAGAAATAGTGTCATAAAACCATAAGGGCAGGTCAAATTTTATGATTAAGTTAAACTAGGTATTATTGTTCTAACTCTATCACTTTATCATTGTATATCTACTTTGAGTTTATTTAGTATATAATCAATAGTGAAGGATATATGGTAATGTGAGTCTGTGGGGAAAATGATTTATAGATTTTTGACTATAAGGTTCTGTACCAGGATTATTTTATTTTGACAAATTTCAATAAAGGTTAAAAAATTCAAATTAGTTCCCTAATCTCCTCATGCGAACATTCTAACATTATGAATATGTTCGCTTTCTCGTGTATAAATAATGTGATCTTTGTACTTAGATATATGATAGCACAGATTAATGCAAATATTTATGGTAATTTCACAAAACATGTCTAACCATTTTACAACAATAACATTGTTGCTTGATCCTGCTTAATCCACATTCCTATTTTACATTGTGTGGATGAGCAACACATGGAAATTTCCTAAGTGATAATCATATCAACCTACGTTAGTATTTGTGTATTCTATTACTACCATGAAATTTGCAGAGGCTGGCAATTCTCTTACATTAGGTAAATTAAATAGTGACTTTGCAAGTACTAGGGATTTACGAGGACTTAGATGCTTTCATGTAAGTTAACCTACTACTATGCTGCTTAGCTAAGCTCCTCTTTGTTTGCGAAAGACATTTTCCTATCCATATTATTTAGTAGGAAATAATTTTATAAAAATGTACTTCCCAACTACATATCTTTCCAAATTTTGATATAGATTTCTTAAGTCTTGTTGATCCCATCCTAATTTTTAATGGCTTAGGTAAAATATATATATTGTATTGTGCAAATTTGAGAAACACATATATAATTGTTAGTGAGAGACTAAGGTGTTTTATAATTATCATTTTTTAAGGAAAAATCATGTAGACTAAGTTCTAATTTTAACTCTGGTAGTGTTTATAACAATATGATGGTAATATAGACTTCTTTGGTCAAATTGAAAAGTGTAATGCATTATGATTAGTTAAATTAACAGCCGTTACAATTTACTGAAGTTGGTATACCTAATTCCGTCTTCTTGGTACCTTGTTCACATTAGTATGTCTCAGTCACAAGAATCTGTTTTGATTTGTTTATTGATAACTCATCTTCTGCTTATATTTTGATATCGTAATTGGTATTCAAAAAAGTATGTGCTTATATTATTATGCGGGCTGCATGTTTCATAGGTTATTATTTATCAAATTAGAAATAATCTTATCTATTCATGTCGCCTATTCACTTCTGTAATCTAACAGATTTTAGTCCTCATGTACTAATGATATAGAAAGTAAACTAATTGATACAATCTTTGCTTTATAAACTAGCATGGAAACATGAGAGCTTTTAGTTATTGTGATTTATGGAAAATAAAATCTGTAGCGACAACTGTGTTCATCTTTACTCAATGCTAGAAAGTATTATGTAAAATAAGAGTCATATTGTTTTGATCTGTCACATTACTTTTCAGTGGGATGATGGATTTAAATTTAGTCATACAGACGGAGCAGAGAAAAAGAATCTCGATGTGGAAGTCAGCACTATATGTTTGATCTTTAATTACTATTGTTTTGGTTCAAACTTAGTAGCGTCTAGGGTCATGTGAGATAAAACCAAACTTAATTGACTGATAATTTTATAATTAGCATACTTTCTTCTCAACTGTTCATCTGTGATATCAATAAGATGGCAATGGATACCACATAATAAGGAAGTTTCGAGTACATGATCAATTTAAGTTGGGTCATAGCATCTAATAATAGGGTTTGGATTTGCTAAAAATCATGGGCACCGGCAGATTTTGGTACCCATTTACATAAACAAGGAGAGTTCAAGTAGACGAAATCATAGTCAAGAGTGTAATTAATTGAGTTATGGTAGCATGTTTAGTCAAGTTTGAATTTGGGTACCAACAAAAATATGGGTACTGAAATCATTATCAACCCTTTAATATCATTATTTTACAGAAGTCAGAACTATCATACCAAGCTAGTTCCATATGCCATCTAGTATTTTTTTTTTATTATGGAAGTGGATCCGTAGAGGAGCTTGTCTAATCTTCAGTTTCATGAGTTGGTTTCAATAACTTTAATATAGGAGTTTTGCTTGTGATCTTAAGCAAGCATTGCAACTTCTGCAAAATCCTCTACTAGAAAAGTAATTTATAAATGTTTGGGGTTCCTGAAATTGCCGTCTTGTATTATGGCTTCAACAAGATGTCAATAAGGCTAAAAAAAATTAAAATCACTAATAAAATTAGCAGGACTACTTTTATTTCAATACTTAGATAGTGACGGCAATGAGCTTGTCATAATGACATTAACTTGTATACAGGTATAACGAATGTTGTTAACTTATGGACCATAATAGGGAATGCCTTAATTTTAACATGCTATGAATTAGATCTTTGAAATGTGGGAGCTCTATATTTGGAAGAGAATATATTTCAAGATCAATTATATGCTCCACTAGTGTCCTAGCTTGTTATGGTCATGTTTTGTGACACAAATCTAACAGTGAGAATGATCATGAGATTTGCAAGTAGTGTTCAAGTAGTTATAGATCTTTTTACTGGAAATTTTATCATCATGATATGGCATGGTATCAATTAGTTCTCTTAACCTACTAGTAATGCAAATATATTAGAAAATATTCTTGATATAAATGTAATTATACTATTCCTCAATGCAAATTTGTCAAATAATTTGTGCATATATTTGATTTAGGATGATATAAAATGTGTTCTTATTTAAGCAAAAATAGAACATGTTAGTCAAGTTAGATATATTTTAGCATGATTTTCATTTGTGAAGAATTCATGAAAGATCCTAATTTTTTGTAGCATGTCTACATGTTTGTGCATATGATTCACACCTGTTTTAAAATTGCTTAAATTGGAGATATCGTAGTCCAAATTTATCAACATGGTTAATGTTAAAATGTTATTGTTGGTATCTAATCTTTTATCTCCAGATGTATGTTACATGGGACTAAAAATCCTAGATGCATTAGTATGCAAACTAGCATAGATAATGTTGAAATAAAAAAATTAAAGAAAATGTCTAATTAAAGACAAAAATCAGAATATAAATTCTTAATGTATTGAGGGTAATATGGTTAGCCCTAGTGAGCCTATATGTGGTGGGAACCTAAAATTTGTGATAGGATGAGGTTCGATATTATGTAATAACAAATCGATAGTAGATCAAAGAAGCAAATTATCTAAATTTGAAGGCATTTTGTGCTTATTATAAATGTTGTACTCGGAATGTACTCCTATGGCAATAATATTATTGCTTCTATATAGTGGTTTAGGAAGAATATTGCTCTAAAAGAGACCCTATATGGTAATTATTATGAGATGTGACTCTACCCAAATCCTTGGGGGGCTCACCTAATGGAGTTATGCATAGACGATTGTGGCTAGGAGAAATGAGGGAACCTCAGAAAACTTTATGAAACAAGGCAAGCTTATAGCCAAAATAATATGCTATTTGATGATACATAATTTAATATTGTTTGTGTTTTAATTGGCAACAGTCCCAAAACATGAGATGTAATTTTAGACCTTATTCACTTTGTTCCCGTAAAAGAAAATTATTCCACTAATTGAAGTTTAAGTGGCGTTATGATGCACAGTATGGACCAGTAGAGCAGCACAATATTACATCTTCTTTTAGTATTTTTTATTTATTTATTTTCAATTTGTAATTATTAAAGAAGTTGAAAATAAATTATAAGTATAGAACTTTGTGGGCATTAAAGGATAACATCACACAAACTTTTCATTGTGCAATGTTCAACGTCCAATGTGGGAAATATTAATCACTTCAATCAATTTTTATTTTTCCCAATCTATTTGGTTTAAGGTTTTTCAAAGCCCTATGCGGTATTATCAAGAAGGAGTGGTTGCAGCATTAATTTGTAGTATTAACGTAAACTATTAAAATTATTATTACAAATAATTATTTGAAATTAAAACTACCCCATAGACACCTGATCCTATTCTTGGGAAGTTGAGTCTTTGTTAGACTGACACACAAGGAGCAGAAACCACTCTTTAGAACAACACTGCACACTTCTGAAATTTTATTAAATTAATGGTTATTTGTTCTATGTATTGTAATATAATACATGCAAGTAAAATTCAAATAAGAGAGTTACTCCTAACTGTCATTTTATCATTGTATATTTTCCCATTTTATTTATTAGAATCCAGGGTGCAAAAAAATTTGATATTATTACATGAACATTTAAAAGAACATAGACTAGCACAAGTTGGCAAACTTTAGGCTTCAGTGACGAAGATATCCTGGTCAAATACATTGAGTTGTACAAGTAATTTTCCCAATAGTAAAATATGTTAACTAGGATTTATACCATTGTAGATATAAAATGAATTAACACACCTTCCTGCAAAGTGATGGTACCCTCCGCCAGGACCATAATGTGTTTTCCCTTTTGTCACATCGAACACTGATCTGCAAAATAATAACGAACCTCTTTACATCGCAAAGACCGAAACCACAATTTAGAAAAATCCAACATAAGATCGCCATCAGGCCATACCCGAGAATGCCAAGCAGTATTGGAAGTCTTTCGTCCGTCCCGTTGTACAAAGCCAAGTCCTCGACAGTCCACAATCTCTGTCCACAAAGTTCAAAAGAAAAGTTAACAATAAGCATGGTATTGAACACCGTAATTCAACGGAGAATAATCAGAAACTGGATATGACGACGGCAGAGCTCGCTCGAAAGAGATGGAAATAGAGACAAAAGTAGGAATGAAAGAAAAGAGACGAACCGGTGGGAGATGTCGCCTCGAGGAGAATTGCAGCGCAAAGGCGATTAGAGCAACGAGAAACCCTAAACCCAGCAGGGGAGACCAAACTCGGATCGGCCTCCAGGGCGAGGCCATTCGCCGATCTCCTTCCCCTTCTCCCCTTCGATTCCGTCGATCGATTCGGACAACTGAATTTTCAGGCAACTAGGCGAGCTAATCGTCAACTAAGTTTTTATTTATTGTATTTTTTTTCGTGATAGATATTAATCATAAAAAATGAGTTAAAAAAAAATCATCCACCTCATAGTTTACCATGTTTTTCTTAAAGACCCTCTTAACTTTCTAAATTAACATTTTATCATTTAGAGTTTTGATATTTGTCAAAATACCTCTCGCCTTATAAATCATAGCTCTTTTGTTATCTTAGAAGTAAAACTTGATTTATAAATCAATTTTATGTCTTTTGAAATTATGATTTTAATATTGCTCGAGTCGCAAGCCTATGGTTTGAGTTGAATACTATGTGTCAAGAGTCGAATTTCGACGAAGCCGAGGCAATCTCCTTCTTTGTCATGGTCAACTATAACTTCTCGATTTACCTCCTCACATATGGTCATGACGACAATCGTATGGGATGGCTAAGGTAGCGAATTTCACCTTTTTACTGAAGAAGAGTTAATGATGTATGTGAATTAAATATATTTTTTTGTTTTTATTTAACATACATTTATTACGTTATATGAGCATAATTTAGGTTAATGACTACTCTTGGTCTTTTATATTGACATGATGTGAAAATTTTAATATTGCAACATGTGTGATAACGAAAAGCTAAAGGAACTACATTGTAGCATAATCCACAGTCAGATCGTGATAGCTATAGGATCAAACTCGATAGCAAAGGGTGAATAGTATTATGAATTTTATGAGCTAATATTTGAAATTAAAACACAAAATAATATAACGGAATAATAGCAAGAATTAATGACTTAACAATATTGATAAGCATGTAATCACTTAACAATATTGATAAACATGTAATCAGGGGCGGAGCTAAGGGGGGCGCCTGGGGCGGTCGCCCCCCTTGACATTTTGTTCAAAGTTGATTGTTCCCCCATATGAAATTGGTGTCGATCGATGAGGTTAAAATGTGAATCGTGTCAATTTGAATCCGGCGAGATGAATTGGTTTAGGCAATTGCAAGTAAAATATTAAAAATGCATTAAGAAATGTCCATTCATTGATAATTTCTAATTGTGAAAAAAAAAAGAAATAGTCATTCATTGTTATTTGTTAGGAAGGAGGAGAAATGGGAGGTTGGAAAATTGGCGAGACGAATTTAAAGGGATTTTTAATGCATATATTTTGGAATGTAGAAATCAAATTATTATATTAATATTATAATCATTATTGTTAACACGTGGTTGTGTGTGGAGAAAAGAATTAATTTTCTTAAAAAGTACTAATAGTTAAGAAAAAATAAAATATATTTAATTAATACATAGCATTGCGGTTTTATACTACAAATTTTCTGCAATGAAAATTGTGAAGAATAAGTTACAGAACAAAATGGAAGATGATTTCTTATCAAGTTCTTTGATAATGTATATTGAGAAGGATATTGCTCACAGTTTTGATGTCAATTCTGTCATAGATGAATTTGAGTCTATGAAAAAGCGAAGAGC
>JBBMKF010000065.1:5997518-6021102 GCA_037834155.1 Curcuma caesia | reverse complement strand
GATGGCGCCGACCAATGGTCGAGCGATCTAACAAGTTATCTATTATTATTTTATTTTGTATTTTGAAAAATTGCTGTATAGTTTAATAATTTTAAAAGTAAAGTACGAGACTTGAATATTTAAAAAATTAGATGCCTAATAATTCAGTAAATTGTAAAAAAAAAATAATACCGACAAATTAACTAACGGAAGGTGAATGAACACTTTAAAATTTTGTAGGTGATAACAATGTTTTTCGATATATCCATTAATGCCACGTTTTTAATTTGTTGACTAATAGAAGTCAAGCTCGCACGCACTGTTGACCAATATTATATTAATAAAAGTCAGACTTGTACCAACTAACCAGTTAATGGCCCCACGCCAAAATTAATTAATTAATCAATCAATTTCTTTGTTTTAAATGCATTTCAAAAAACAACAAAATTAAAATACAGCCTCGTCGTCACTCTAACTTATTGTATTTAATATACAATCTAACAATTGACCCGAGTCAACTTTTAGTGTAACAAAAATAAAATTTACTCACACCAATTTTCAATAAAATCATTTATCTATGAATTAAACTAACAAATATAATTTTTCTGTCTTTTTTTTCTCATTTTGTGCAAATACAAAATACTAATGACTTGCTTAATGATAAATCCCAATCAGTCTCATGGACTCAATCCTTGGGGGTGGTCGGTCCGGTCCCACGAAAATTTCCCACCGACCACAAGGTAAATCGGAAAGCGCATACAACGACCAATCCAGATGCCTAGCATCTTTTGATTGCGTTTTCCATTTGAAAGAAAATTCTTACAAATACGCCGCAACTGGGGATCGAACCGTGGGACCCTGGATCACAACTCGGATGTCCTACCGTTGCACCATTGCCCCGGGGACAAATGACTTGCTTAATGAGTACTAATCAAGTTTGTGATTGGAAAATATTGGCGTTATGTTTGGATTTCAATTAATTATATGTTGTATTCTTCAACTACTCAGATATAATGCACCTATAATTTAAAGCTTAATTACATAGAGTGGGACAAGTAAATTTGGGTTTTAAAAGCTTAATTCAAAAATTATTATTATTATTTCTTAATAAGCAAATGGACCATTAGTGATGCAGCCAATTAAGATTTTCAAACAAAATTATACATGAAATTATATAAATATTATAAATATTTATATAGATAGCATCTAGTTTAATATAGAGGGCATTAATTATACATGCGAAGCAGACACAAACAAAATTATATAAATATTATAATTACGTTTTATATTATTCATATCGATTTCTTGCGATGCTGAAGCAGAAATTTTTTTGTTCTCACTTTAAATGGGAAAAACGGCCACACCACCCACATTCACGTGTTTAACACGAGTCCCTGAAACGAATTAATGTTAATCATACATGAAATGTACAAGACAACTGAACGAGTTAAGTATGCATTTTGCATGGAGTTAAAAGGGGAAATGGGTTAAGGGGGAAGCAAAAGAAGAAGAGAGGATTACAACAACAAGAGGCCGCACCATGAGCTTCAAGACCGATCGATCATCGGTCTTTCTCCCAAGATTTAGGTGCGTTCCAAAGACCTGCTTCGTCCCTGAATCACAATTCGATAATCATCAAATACTCTTTCAACTCCATCACATTTTCAGAATGACTTCGATTCATTTTCACCTACCGAATTCGACATCAGTTGTGAGATAATGTTCCGGTGCGAGTTGTTAAATCGAAGAAGAATCACCGAAGCGATATATATATATATATGTTTTTTTGAGAAACTTCTGTACAAATTTATTGACCTGCATATGCCACCAATGGAGATACAACGGATGAGCATAGATTTTCTCTATTGAACGATTGAAAACCAGCATCTTAAAATGAAAAAAAGAAAGAAAGTATATACCGAGTAAAAAACAGAGCAGGCGACGCCATTCAGAGCAATTTTCTACCTTTCAACATTCTAAAGCATATTCCTGGATCTGCAGGAGACAAGAAACGCAACATAAAGATCGAACCATTTTCAGCTTACATGTGAACTTTGCAAGTTCAATATTCCCTGATCTTGTATGAAGAAATGAGTGAACAGCTGAAAAATCAATACCTCAGTCATATTTTCCTCATGAACGGAATTAGAACTCCTACAATTTGCGAAATGTGCTCCATCGTACCGCAGAATCCTAAGCTTGCCTTCCTGCACTTTGACATAAAAAAGCTTATACAGTAAAGAATGAAAAGAACCAGATCCTAAAGGATTCGACTGAATGAGCTCTCCACCTTGGTTCCATAAACTAGACCTCCTCCAACCAAAGGGTGAAAGCATGCGACATTAACCTCATCTTCTGCACTAGGAAGAACTCTCACAAGCTCCATATCTGAAACTCTATAAACCTGTTTAGGAAGTATACCAGATCAGAATCCGATGAAAGAAGCAAAAAGGAAGCACTTTGCCAATTGTACTAACACACGAGTAGAAAGGTGTCATTCTTGAGCACATTACAGTAATAGAAGAAAAAAAATCTCAATTAATATAAAAGGTCACATAAATATATACAGGAAACACAAATACCAGAAATCAATAACATTCCGGGTCTCTCTTTCAGGTTGCGAACAAAAAATAGAAAAATAAACTTCAAACCAAAAGCATGTGCTTCACAGGATTGGTTAGCCATAATGTACAAGCAGCATGCCTGCTATCAAGAATAAAACACAGAATCATCTTATATTCTCTTCCACAAAATAACACCAAAGATAATTTGATGGGAATCATGACTTGTAGTTGTCCTTGATATTTATACTTTGTATGGGTGATCAAAGTATAAAATTGGCAAAACAAACTTAGCGAGATAAGACAATGACAACTAAAGATAGCAAAATAAACAGATAGGTCAACTTATCCTAAACTTCTTTATATACTTATAGTAGCTATTCTTGAATATGCTTTGTATTACATATAACATAAGCTTGTGATAGTTATTCAAATTATTATGTGAATTTGGGCTTAAATCAACCATTAGATACTCTCTCTATCTGCATACCAGATGCTTGGTTTTTATCTATAAAGAATAGTCCAAAGATGTAGAAAAGTAAATTAACAGAATGAAGCAACTAGAAAGAATACGCAATAAAGGTAATAAATAGTACTGCAACAAAATTGTATTTTAAGAAGGAACAAATATGTTAAACAGTTTATCAAATATCTTCTGTTTATCACAATTAAATCATACTATGTTTAACAGAAAAGAATATGGTTTAGCATATGGAAAACTTTGGCGCAACGATAAATTTGTTGCCGTATGACCTGGTGATCACGGGTTCGAATCTCGGAAACAACCTCTTACAAAGCGGAATAAGATTACGTACAATAGAACTTCCCTAAGACCTCACATTGGCAGGAGTTTCATGCATCGGACTGCTCTTTTATATAGAAAACCTAATGTCTACTAACATGTTAATATGACTAGATGAGTTTAGGTTCATCTTTCTTGAAATTCTCCAATATTTAATTACAAAGAAAAAGAACCTAATTGAGACACTATAAGCTCTCAGGAGTGTTGCTCTCCTCCATCCTTAGAATTTTGATAACATGACAGCTACTTCCTATGCAATAATGCAGTGCTGATATACAACCAGGCCAATTTTGAGTTGTGCTCACCACAGAAGGTTTTTGCTAATGTTGACAATTACAAACACAGTAATGGAGGTATTTTGTCAGAAAGGTGAAGCGTGCAAGGGATGGTAACTTGGTTTAACCCTCCCCAACTGACCCATCAAGGCCTACAAATGAAAGGAAAACCTAGAACCTGTTTGGAAGGCGGGACTGTGAACAAGCATGGTACCCAGTTAGGCTCACCCAACTTATTGCCATTTTTACCATAATATGGGGGAATACCATTCTTAGACCACTACTCCATATTTCCCATTATGGGCCATGATTTAGGACATCAGCTCCAATGAGCAGCTTCTGTGAGACACTGGGTGTGGTTCACCTATTAAGGCAGTTGTATGTGGGGAAAACAAATTTTATGCATCTGCTCTAAGGGAATGATTACATCATTAAGGACTTAATGTAAAAGACATAAATCAACGTGGGACTAAACTCACTATACCATCAACCCTATTAACCAAATACCTCTACTCCTCACCCCTCAAGCAGGAGGATACATACTATGTCCAGTTTGTTACATAACTACAAAAACTCTCATAAAAAAAAAGGATCAGATTTTGCAGACTAAGACATGAACATGAAAACACAATTAAGCAAAACTTTGAAAATAATTAATGGAGAACACATTTGAGAATCCCTTCAACTTTAAATCAGTAGATCAACAAAGAAAAGATATAAGAAGAGGAAATATGAAATAAAACTAGGATAAAGAGAGATCCTAGATACAAATTCTTGATTGAGCTCGACTGTGCAACCAAACCTAGGTGAGTTTTTTTTTTTTTTTTGAGAAGAAAGTGTCATTGTAGACCTTGCATTGGCAAAGGTCCAGTAGCATCTAGGATGTGGGAGGTGTTTGTGCGGACAGCCACTGTTTAGGGGGCATATGACAATGTAGTGAATCCCCAGGTGTCACAACCACAAAGACAATACAACCGTGCTTTGTTGCCATCATGGGAGAGGATGATGAGGATGTCAGCATCAGTGTGAGAGAATCAGCCTGCAAGGAGGGCATTACATGGATGAGCCATCAAGAAGAGTCAGAGGAGATCTGTGGGCATCGGGAAGAAGTTTGAATCAATCTATAGGGATTCTCACAGAGCATGGGCTTACACAAGGTCTTACACCAAGGAGAAGCTTGCATCAAGAAGATGCAAAGTGCATGGCCAATCTGGACGAGGCAAGCATTTGAACAGAAGGATTCACAAATTCAGCAAAGGAAGAAAGAAGAGGGAGAGAAGACGTGGATGAACTAACCAAAACATGAAACTAGTTTGAATTAATAGCCTATGGGTTAGTCCAACAGAATAATAAATGATCAGAAACTAAGTTAAAATTTTAAAAATTAGCAAAGGAATGAGTTAAGCTTTGGGAAAAATGAAGGGATCAACTTATTTTACCTCCAAAATTGTGTAGATAGGTACTGCAGTCTCTCCATCAATTACAATGCTCCTTAGAAGTGAATTATGCCGCCGACCATATGCTAATAGTATGTATTCTGATGTAGGTGAAAACTGCATAAAAACAATTAAAAATATTGATCAGAGATATTAAAAATGTATGCGTGGTTCACAGGGAAACCAATAAATTGCAGAGGTTATCATGTAAACAAACTTGATTAAACGTATGGATGCATAAATTCTCAACTAAATGTAATGCAGGCTCCAAGCTACAACCATATTATACTGTTATGACCTGCAACCAATGTAATACTGGCTGACTGCTGCTCAACCCCAAGATGTGAGAAGCTTAAAGTGAATATTCTACTCATTCGTACAATCTGTGAGAATATAGTGTACTTGGGCTTTTTAGATCTCCTATTCCTTCAATTTATAAGTATATTGTGTGCATGCCTTTTTCTGAATCATAATCCTTAAAGATTAAGGGGCATTTCCTATGAGGGGAGGAAATCCAAAAGGAAATAAGATTACAAAAAGATTTCCACAATGACACTATAAGAATCCACCAGCAGGCTAAGTACAGATTGCACGTGACATGTACACTCAGGACTAAAGCATAAGCAATTATCAAAAACCATTTTGATGATTTTGTATCAACATCTACCTCAATATCACAAGATTTAGATCTTTTCCTTCATCCCACAAATAACTTGTACATTGAACTGCTTATATTTTATTCAAAATATCAAAAAAAAAAAAAATTTGATTCCTGTACTGACCTGAATGGATGTGAGACAATGGGCAGCCCTGATTGCCCTTGAAGACAAGATCTTTCCAAAACTACAAAGAACAAAATGAACCATGGGATGGTATCAATAACTGAAGAAAATTTACCTTGTATAAATACCAGGCATACAAGTTTCTGAGATTCTTACGCAGCTGCTTCTAGAGAATAGATGCGAAGCTCATACATAATTTGGTGAGCAGGAATTGGATGTCGTGTTGGTGATGTAGCAAGCCCTGTACCACCATGCTGCATCTGCGAGTTGAAACTTGGATCACCTTCCAAATGAGGCACCAAACAGGCAACACAAGCTACCAGAAATCGCCCACATGGAGAAAAGTGGGTGCCCATTTCACTGTCAAAATTAGAAGCATCCAATCATCAACAAACATCTAACTAAAAACATAAATCCAAGGTATTTAACACCCATATACTAACTAGAATAAAAAAAGTCCCCCAAATGAAGTTAAGCAAAGCACAGAATATCACAATAATTAAAGTCCATCTCCTCATTAATCTTAACACAGAATCTCATCATTATTAATAGAACTATGACATCAACTTCAACTCAAACATCAATTTTCGGCATGCGCGATAAAAGAAAACTAGACTAAAGAAGCAAGAAGTTCTAGATTTACATTTCATTATGCTTACTCATGCCCCTTAAAGTCAGATAGAAAATTATTTGAGGAAAGGATGCATGTTTAAACAGCAATCAGGTCCAATTTGGAATGGCAAACTCATTTATTGTCAGTATAAATGTAAGAACGATGATAATACTGACATTTTTTAGTTATGAAATATGCCCATGATGCTGCAGCAATATTAGGGATCCACTAATGCCAATGAGGTCTGAGTGGGAGGGACAAGTAAGAAATTGTTTACACAAGTCAGGAAGTAGAAGGATTCATTTCAGTTTCAGGTTTGAAAGTGCTTGAGATAGTGAAACAAGGATATAAAATCATCAAAAAGGTGGCAGAGAAGATAGGATGACAACATAGATGTGGCAAGTATAAGGCCTTCAATAAGTAACATCTCATTCTTTCTTTTAATCTCCAATCCAAGTACCATCACCATATCAGATCTCCCTTCTGAATAAACCATACAGCCTAAGTAAACGCACTTGAATGACACATCGCAGTTCATAAACCAAACAGTTAAAGCACACAATCCATATTGGTACTACTCTAGTTTAAAAATCTTCATCCTCTGCTAAACTGTCACTTGGTACTTGTAGATTGAGAAAAGATTTACTGCCACTAAAGAGTACTATGTTTCCCCCATAACCACAAATGAGATGATCCAGACGTCATTAAGAAACATCAACAAAAGTTAAGCAATTTAACCTGCAAAGGACAGCATTTGGTATAGTTAAACGGCATCTATCAGATTCTAAGGTACTGCATGCGTCTAGAATATCATGGAACCATATTCTCAATTTAACTGTGCAAGGTAATTCAGCTGCTGCAGCCGCAGCTAATGATCTATGAATCTCGGACTCGATACCGTTAGAACCACCATTAGATGCAGCTTCGTCAGTTTGGAAATTAGTTGATAAGGAACCTTCTCCGGAACCTATACCAGCCATCTGGCGAGAACGTGATCGTTGGCGAGAACCTGATCGGCCAGATACCCTAGACTGGCCAACAGCAGTTGCCATTGTCAAAGTAGTTGAATCAATATTCTGTGGATCAGGCAACTCAGATGTTAACAAACCAGAACCGGTTAGATGAAGAGCCATTGAGTTCCCATGCAAAGCACTGTCAACTGGTAACGATGCATGCAAACCAGCATGAGTTTGACCAATCAACCAACCTTGCAGGAAAGGCAACTCCCAGTATGCTGGATCACTGGAAGGAATAACATGATGAAAGTGTCCACTGTCTATATTTCTGACGGTCATCTGTATGTCAGCCCTTCGGAAGGAGCTTGTGGAAACTGAGGCAGGAGGTTCATCTAAACCCAACCTGGACTGCCGTATAGGATTGTGCACGGCCACATTAGACTCAGGTACATTGAATGAAGCATCCATCCTCTCAGCAGCACCAGAGCTTGTTGGGTGCAATCCTAATGTAGTCTGTAGCTCAGTGGTCTCAATTCTTTCTGTGATTGGAGACATCATGGCCTCAGTTCCAGCTAAAAAAGAATCAGCAATTACACCCTCATTCACAGCTGTTGAAGCAGAATCTATATCCATAGGAATTATAGTGTTCTCACTATGGTTTTGGAAATCCGGGCTCTGTCGACCAGTGAGATTAGAAGAAGATTCTAATCTTTGTGCAGCACTTCCCGAGCCACTAGTCCTCCCACTCTGCTCAGGCACATCAGTTACAAGGCTGTAAGAGCAAGTAAAAAGGTGTAAAAGAAACTTCAGTTGCAAATGTAGACATACATTTCTGTCCCTGTTTGCAAAGACAATGGCTGGAGGGGGATAGTGTAAATAACCAGATGATGTTGCAACAGTCAATGGTGAATCAGGAGAATCAAGATCATTAACCTGCAAAAATTATAAAATTAAGAAAGAAGAAATTATAAACATGCAAGAGTTTATAAACGACATTATGCAACCTCAGCTGTTAACAAAAAAGGAGCAGCCTGGGGATGGAAATGAACAGCCCTCAAAGAACGACGGGTCTTTAGCACAATTGTTGGTGAGGATGCCTCTCCTTTTTTCTTGTAGTTCCATATGTAAAGCTAACATGTATTTTAGGATTGTTAAAACATAGATTCAATACCTTCATAAAATATACCAAAATCAAAGAAAGGTCAATGATAAATGACAGGGAAAAAACTCACTTTATGACCTGAAGCAACGGCAAGGAACTCTCCTTGAGCATGGAAAGCAATAGAAGCAATTGGGCGATCTGCAGACAGAAATAATATTCAAACATGTCTATCAATAGCTTTATATAAGCTTAAACGATGACACAACATTAATAGAAATGGATCAAACTAAACAAAAATGATTATTGCACAGCTAGGCATAAATAGGAGTTTGGCAGAATAAATTACAAAAGTCACGTGACCCGATACAGCTAGAAGTTTGTGCATCCCAAAGACGAACTTCATGATCCAAGCTGCCACTGGCAAGTATATCCGAGTACAATGGATGGAACCGAACCTGAAGAAAAAAGTGAAAAAGATATGAAGGGCAAGACAATGATTGCTCTCCAGAGCCTTATATATTAACAAAAGAAAAAAAAAAGCATCTTAAATCGCAGCTGATCAAAAAGTGTTGAAAATATGAAGATGGGCAAATCAAGATCTTGATGTGGAGCAGAGGGGTTTAAGAGAACTGTCTCGATTTGTGCAGTAAACCCATTGTAAGTGAAAAAAAAACAATACATTTGGATAGAAAATAACATGAGAGAATTTGGAAACCACAAAGGTATTATATGGCAATAAATTTACAATGATAGCAAGTCTATAGTGTACACATACCACCCAAGGTGTTCGCCGATGGCCACTTAGCACCTTTATACATTTTCCAGTTTGGCAATCAACTATCTTAACAGTATGGTCGCCACTGCAAGGATTTAGCAAGTCAAGCTATTAACTGAAAATCAAAGTAGAACAAGAGACATCAACTTACTGGGTGGAAGCAAGTATTTTTCCATCAGAACTAAATGCTGCTGCAATGGTGGACCTCGGAGGTGGCACAAGAGGGCAATACTTGGCTGACAAATGATGCAATGACTCTGCCTCTACCCTGAGCATATAATTTGCCACATGAACATTAAGAGCTGAGTTTGACAGATAACGTTGACCATTTCTTCCAATGGCTAAAAACAAAATTATGAATAATTGAATCTTATTGTAGGTTTCAAGACTTATAAGCCAAATACTGCACAGAATGATAATTGAAGATTAGTTTACCAAGACATCAAAGCATGTTTAACATCTATGTTACATCTTGGCCCACCACAATCAGCTCTACAGACTAAACCTTCTCCCCAAAGCCGCTTCCTACTGTTCTTTGCTCGAGGAGAAATCTCTCTCCATGCCAACAGCTGGGAAACATTTTTATGACTGGAGGGGAAAAAATGTATCAATTAGAAGGCCTAGGATTCAAGAAATAAACAAGGGAACAGATAAGAAGTTAATAGATTACATATAATAAAATAGATAAAAGTAAGTTATTACCTGTTAGACTAGTATGCTGTTCTAGAAAGGTAGACTATTATAGAAATCACAAATTCTTTATAACAGATAGCACACCTCAGCCATCCATATCAAATTAATCATAGCTTCACATGGCATGATTAACAATCAATATAAGCAATCATGCAAAGTAGAGATGTAGAAATGACAAACACAACCTGTGATTGCTCTATTATTATATTAGAATACTAGCATGCTTGAGCTAGACTCAGGGTCATATTATTTTTTAGCAATCAGTTAGGTAAAGGTTTGTGGTGGGTTTTGATCTAGTTTAAATTAAGCCAAGTTTGCATTCCGGAGCATAGGATCTCATGAAACTATGGTCTGATCCTATGCTACCTCACCATAAAAATAATAATAATAAACTTACATTCGTTTGAGCATTTAAAAATTTGCCATTCAGGAAAAAAATAGGCATTTTTCATAGCACATCAAATGATAATATGATTTATGATATGTTATTTAACATGAGGCAAATTTTGAATTTTTCCTAATAATAGTATATATTGAAAGTTAATAAATAAACATACATACATATATACACATTCTAAATAACAAATATTTTTCTAAAGAAATGGTTTTTAGGATCTTTAGATCTGGCATGTCATCATCGGATCTCATTCCATGAATCATTTACAATTCATAGGTAGAATCTCGATCTTGATATCCATAGCATCATCATTTATACTCGTTTGAATATTTTGAAGGAGTTAAATGTGGGTGAAGTATTTTGGCTTCAAGAATAATATGTCTAGTTTATATTTACAGGATCGCGTGTGTCCAATTTCAGTTGATAAGAAGTTTGACATGCTCCTTAAAGCATCATGTCATATATGTAGTCACAACACAACACTTTTTAAAGAAAGATTTTTTTGTATGAGGTTTCTCCACATCTAGTAAGGAGAAACATTATTGGGATTTTCAAAGGGTGGCTCACCTTACAAATCAATAGGTTGTGGAGTAGGAACTAGAATTTTGAATGTAAAATTTCTTGTGTTGGCATTGTGATTTTGTCTTTATAACTTTATTATTTTAGCTGAATTTAATGAATTTATTTAGGCCCCCCACCCCCACCCCCAAACACACACAAAGCACTTCAGTTCTCATCACTAATCCTCAACGATAAACACATTTCTATGCATTTTTTAAGATTCTTATATTATTCTAATCGTTTAAACATATTGTGTTTTACTCTACACAAAACTTATTATCTTGAAATTCTATTGCTAATCTCACATAAACTCACTCTTGAATATGTTTTATTGTTATGTATAATAGAAGTTTGATACTTTAAAGTATGAATGACTTGTATATTATTTTACTTGCTTTTAGAATTATTAATGATACTCCCTCAGGATGAGAGAAGGGTTTATGAAAAAAGTGTTCTGTAAATTGTAAAAACCACCTTTCAGATTCACCACGCAACTATGAGGAAGGAGCCCGATGATCCCTATCAAATGTGAACTTGTAATAGCTTGAGGTCAAGCACTATGTACATAAATTCTTCACGAAGAAGATTTAATTGAGCTAATTTTTATAGCTGTTTATGAGAAATATAACAATATAGTATTGAACTAACTTGTCAGATTGCTTGTGGCATTATCAACATTGGATAATTGCTAGGAAGGTAACACTAGGATAGTGAGCTAGAATGTTCAAAAAAAATTTAAGTAAGATCATATTGATAGTTTATAATCAGGAATACTAATGGAACTAGCTAAGTTAAATTTTAGCACAGAGATATCAATGTACAGGATTGACTCAAATTAAGGAAACTATAGAAATCCTCAAGTTACAATTCTTATTACTTGTAATTATTGTATATGTATGTCTAAGTGCATGCTTTGTCGTCTTATCATGTATTATTCGCAATATGCTTGACAAATTAGTAAATCTACTTATGCACAAGTCACCTTCCCCCTCTTATCTATCATATGGATCTTTTACCTTGTATGACTATATTATTCAGATGAAAATTGATTTGGCCAGCTTATATTATTCAAAGTAAAATCGATTTAACCAAGGGGAAGAATGCTCAATACAGTTTTCAAATTCTAAAAAGAGATGTATACACATCTCTAAACAATTTTTAGTAGTTAAAGAGTCCGAATAAACTCTAACGAACAGAAATCACTAGAAGATTAAACCAATAGTTTTGGTTCCTTTTTTTATTTTCACTTCGAATATCCGAAGGCATAGCATATGTAACAATTACAAAGAATAGGATGCTGAACTGCCGGAATAGCTAGGCACAACAACTATCAAACATTTAGAATCACAAAAGGAAATGATAGTAAATGCACAATATTGCCTATAATCAATGAAATATTTCCTTACCTGGACAAAAATAAACAGTCTCGATTGGACTGTGAGGTGGAAGATGAGAAATAAGAATCATCTAGCCGAGATCGAGCCATTTCATCTTTTGACATTCTGTCCTGCTTCAAATAAGTCAACAATGCCGAATGAAAACCTGAACCTACTAACTGAAATAACAGCTGACGATTAGCACTTAAGATGTGCAAAACCTGAAAATACATAATAAAGTAGAATCAAGTTTTAGCCTCCCACATGAATTATGAAAGAGTTAAAAATGAACAGAGAAACCAGTATCGGATTCTGTTAGGTTAGAGACCTACAAAAATGCATCAAAAACAACGTAGAAGACCGGTTTGATATGGAATTCCACGATATAAACAATTTTCTCCGCAAGTATAGTGAGATCTATAGAGTTAACCATCACCATCGTTCTTACCAGCATCAATAAGACCACGATGACATCCCCCGAATGAAATTCCTACCCTATCAAGTCCAACATGAAAAAAAAAAGGAACAAGAACCGAAAAAAAATGAATTTTTCCATTAGATCTCTCGATAAAATCCTTCCGCAAAGGAAATTCCACCGCAACAATCCCAGGTCTCGTCAAGAAAGCAGCGACTCAACCAAACTTCCAAGATGACAAGAACCCAGGAGCGGGCAAAGCAAGAACCACAATTCACCCTAATTACCATGGAACCTAACTATCGAAATCCAGAATTAGATAAATCAGGAGCGATGAAAGGATCTCATTACCAATCAAATAGGAGAAAAGGAGCACCCAAATCCAGCTTGGCGCAGATCCAACAAGCGCCGATGATCCAGGTAGATCTCTTCTCTAACAAATGTGGCAAGAACTCCTGCGGATCGCTGCGAAGAGGACCTAGGGCTCCCAGCCAGGGCACGTACAAACGAAAAGAGATCTCTTTTTACCGGAGAATTCGCGAGGACTAAACTAAATAACCCAAGGAGAGCTAGCGTGACTCCGACTTCACAAAGCGCCGACGATTTGGACCTTCCAATCTAGATCGGACGGCGACGAATGAGTCGGATAGATAGTGTTCTGAGCACCGGGCGAAGACGCGACGCGTGTGCGTAACTCGATCGAACCGGAATCGGCTCGGGTGGTTCGCGACGGCTCCTCGACCGGGAGGTGGACCGAAGGAAGCAAATGTTGACCACACGACTGCTGTAATACGAATCCGTGTGCTGTACTTCGTGACTTTGACTACGCCACTGTTTATTGGGATAAAAAAAATGTGATAAAGATATATTTAATTCATATTATATAATTAAATAGGTCGAATCGTTTAATTCGAAATCAAATAAATTAAATTTTTTATCTGATGGAATATTCCATCGAATTTTATTTAAAAGTTAAATAAATTAAACTATTAAAATATCAATTAAATCAATCGAAAATTTGAAATAATATTAAATTAAGATTTATGTGGAAAGAGAATAGGAATTATGAAATTAAAGATTTTAAATTTCCAATTTTGTATAGTCAAATTCGATTTAATCAGTTTAATGGAATTCAGCACGAATTATGAAATTAAAAATTTTAAACTCTCAATTTTGTATAATCAAATTGAAATCGATTTAATCGAAATAATTAAATTTTTAAGAAAAGGGATAAGGCGTTGCGAAGGTGGCCCTATTTCGGATCTCAATTGTCGTGGTCAATTTCACTCCGTTTGATGCGATCATTACGAGTGTAAATGGATTAGTTGCTGTGATATGTTTCCCCATCGAAATTAACAATAAATCTACAAAGTCATGCATGCTCAAAAATGTTCCTTTGGGAATTCACTCCTCCTCTTCGTAGTTGTTGTTTCTAGTTGGGATTATTTTCAGATGAATCATTGAACACCTGACTTCAAGGTGAAAAGAGTCGCTTAAGACCAGGGGGGGAGCTACGGGGGGCGCCTTGGGGCGGTCGTCCCCCCTGTAGCTCCGCCCCTATGACGAAGAGGGAATGCGAGTCTATCGGCGGCTGCGCCGGAACCAGAGCGACAGCATTGCGTCCGTGAGGAAGAGGAGGATCTGGACATCGCCGCTGGTTGAAGGTTAGTCATGGCTAACTAATATGCACATAATTTTGTATCAGGTCTTATCAAAGACAGAAAAATCAGAAAGTTATTATCTTCTTGACAAATTGATTCGATTTATTTTGATTCTATTAGTTTCTACTGCAACATCAGAGCATGCATTTTCTGCAATGAAAATTATAAAAAATAGGTTGCGGAACAAAATGGAAGATGATTTCTTATCAAGTTATTTGATAATGTATATTGAGAAAGATATTGATCGCAGTTTTGATGTCAATTCTGTCATAGATGAATTTGAGTCTATGAAAAAGCGAATAGCGCAACTTAGATTGCGTTGAATGTAACTTATTTCTTAGTTGATTTAAAATTTGTTTTATTAGTGTGACAGTGCGATGTTAAAAAATAGTCCCCCCCTCGGTAAAAATCCTGGCTCTGCCCCTATATGTAATATTTGACACTTAGCAAGATTCATCGATGTAACTGAAGGGTCATGCTCAAGAAAGATCACTTGGACAATTATCAAGAGCTTGGGAAGATTTAGCTCTGAAATCCTCAAAGATTGAGGGGAGGCCACATTAGAATGCCACGTCAAGGTCAGAAGAGGCTTGAAGGGGCAATTAAGATATGTACAAAGCTTGGGTGTCGAGTCATGTAGGGAACTCTAGAAGGCCAAGTACTTAAGTTGCCTAGTGGTCGGGAGATTGAGGAAGATGCTGAAGCCGTTGAGCAATAAGGGTGTTGGGCAGAGGCTCTCAATCGGGCAAGCAACGAGGTGTTGAGGTTCGACTAAGCCAAGAGGAGTATTAGCACCACATGTATTGGGTTAGGTCATATGGAGATGAACCATGTAAGTTGATTATGCTAAGCTGGAGGAGATCATATCAATGGATATCATAACCAAATAAAAAAAATTTGATCAAGCTAATTCAAATTAGGACCAAGTTATTAGGCATGCACCCATGAATTATACACAAAAAAGATGGGTTCTTCTTCTTGGACTTAATCACTTAAATATTAAGTCTTGCAATTTTGATAGAAAAAAAAATTAACTAAATTTTTATAATCAAAATCTTCAATTATTTTTTCTAAATGGATATCATAGACAATTCGTTCAATCTTTCTTATAAAATAGTTGATTGAAGATAAATTTAATTAACTTTAATTTTTAAAAAATTCTCTATCAATATGAACAGGTATAATTTATAAAATTTTATTAGCAACATAAGTATTTGGATTGCAATAATCTTCTTTTTATTTTTGATAATTCAACATTCCACAGTATATCGGCATTGTAATTCTTTTTAACTTACGTTTTTATAACTTGTAATTTAAAAGGGATATTTTTAAAAAAAATTACTAAAATTTTTAAATATATAATTAATTTATAATATTTTTGTCCAGGATGATTTCAGATTCATTTAATGATCTGAAATCTAAACCAAATCAATCGTCTGCGTTCGCCCAGACGTTGGTTAGAAGACAGACACTAGGCGACGCATCCACTGCACTGGTGAAGGTTGACTTGTGCGAGTGAATCTCCGCTAGATGTGGGGAAGGATCCACTGTAAAACTAGAGCCACACTCAGCAACGGCAAGAGTCACGCGGGGACCACCACGCTCGCCCTATCAAAAAATCTTGGTCTAATTTATGAGTTCCTTTCGCTCACCAAACGCAATCTAAAGTGAATAATGCTATGCTGGTGAGGATCCACGTGGCAGACTTTTGATTCGATCAATCTAGAATTCAAGTAGCAAAATCAGTATTCGATCAATACAGGAGTCATATGGCAGGTTCACGGCTTTCCGACTTCTCAAATTGAGCCGATCTGTCGAGCACTCCAATTCTAATTCACCAACCAACCAAGTCGATCTGATCTGCTGAGTACTCTCACTCCCGACTTTCTGAGCTGATGAGTTGAGCGTTTCGACTCCCGATCTGTCGATCCAATGTATGTCGAAGTTATCCAGACTGCTACAAGTTTCCGACTGAGTTCCATTAATCTGCCTTGGAGAGGTGATGAAGAAATAGTGGGTGAGTGGGGATCATGACCTCTATCTGCTTGCACATGATTAAATTAGATTAATGAAACTCGAACAGAACTTGGAATGACTTGTAGCAGTCAGGATGACTTTAACATATAACGGGTCGGCAAATTGAGAGTCGAAATGCTTGGCTCGTCAGCTTGAGAAGTCGGGAGTTAGAGTGCTCTATAGGTCAAATCAACTTGATTGGTCGATGGGTTAGAGTCAGAATGCTTGACAAGTCAGATCAATTCGGTTGGTCGACAAATTAGAGTCAGACTGCTCGACAAGTCAGATCAATTCAGTTAATCGATGGATTAGAGTCAGAAGACTCGACATGTTAGATATCAACTTGATTGTTCGACAAATTAGAGTCAGAATGCTCAATAAATCAGATCAACTTGATTAGTCGATGGACTAAAGTCAGAATGCTTGATAGGTCAAATCTACTTGATTGGTCGATGGATTAGAATGAGAATGCTCAGTAAGTCGGCTACACACGAGACGTAGAAAAGTCATGAATCTGCTACATGACTCCACGTGTTGATGAAATACTGAATTTATTATCTGGATTTAAGTTGACCGGGTCAATGATATATATATATATATAACTGTTGGAAGCATGCATATCCATTCATGAAGGCTATTCACTACGCGCTGCTGCATGCCTCTCACAGTCTCACATGTATATGTTATGTTTGTTTTTAGCGAGCGTAGATTACTGTTTTATTCAGTGTCACCGTAGTAAATATAAAAAAATGGTAATTATCTTCTTGGTAAATGGTAAAAAAATTATTTGAATTAATTGAGTTTTGCCATAGAATAATCCAGATTAAATAGTCATTTATGATAGTTCATGAGGACCAAATAGACTAATCGAGTGCTCAAATAGATCAATCAATCTTAACACATTGGCCAACTAATGGATCCACATGCGCTAAGTAAGTTGAGCAAGTTGATCGGTCCAATAGTCTATAATATTCCTGTGAGACTCATCTTGAAGCGCTTACTTAAGTTGATAGGATATGTCTCCATAGACATATTCGAATTGATACTCATGTGATAGATTAATTATTATATAGAAACATAAATTAAATCTTCGAAGGAATAATCTCTTGAAAAATAAAATATCTTTCACTTGAAGAAATAACTCAATTACCATGATTTACTCCTTCCAAATCATTGTAGGACCAACATTGAAGGGAGTTTAGGATGAACATCTTCATCTTTTGCCATATTAAATTGATAGGAAATGAATAGGAATAGCAAAAGAAACCGACTATATTTTAGAATTGTCAATACATTTTGCTTGTGTAGTCGAATATGACTTGCTCATCTCAATCAACTAAATATGGTACACATTTTAGATTTAAGGATTTAGGATTCCAATACGATCTAGTTTGAGTTAGCTTAGACTTAGCTAGAGCTTGAGCTTAATTAAAGGACCATTGGGCTGAGCATTAGTTGTGCGCTTAGGGTTAATTACTAGCACTTTTAAAAAAAATTATTTACTAATATGCAAAAACTAAAACTTTTAAAGATAAAAATAAAGTACAAAAATAATATTACATTAAATATTATTAAAACATATAATAATACTTGATATTTTTTTATGGAATGGGTTAAATATGTTGTTTATATATATTAAGAGTGATCTAATTGTCTTATATATATATATATATATATATATATATATATAAAGACTACTCAAGTATCTATAGTTATAGTTCTAATTTTAATTACAATGTACTATAAGGTATTTTTTTTAGAGTGAGATGGAAATTTTAGAATAATAATTGCTGAATAAGGAGCCTTTGACACTTTCGAATTTACTCGATGGTTGAATAAGAAAGGAAGATCATTCACCTTCAAAAATTAATTGAGAATCTGAATATTTAAATTTAACTTGCAGAGTTACACTCCACTTGTGACTTGTCTGCTTCATCAAATTTTTTTTTTACTTTTATTTTAATAAATATTTATCTTAATTTTTTTTAGTAACTATTTAATCTATTAAATAAGAATGATATCAAAATAAACATTCTTGACAATAATAATAATAATAATAATACACTTCATTGCACTGCAATTAATCAGAAAAAGACAGTACTCTTGAATTACTTTTAAATTTTATTTTAAAAAATTAAAAAAAATTAAGGAATAACGAGTAAGATCTTCCTCAGCTTTGCTTTGTCTTCTTCTTCAATATTAATAATAAAGAACATTAAGGGTCGTAGGAAGGTGAAGTGGGACAAGGTTTTATGGGCGATGGGACAGCAATCACACACTCTTGTCTGTCGTTGCCCAATCACATACTCCTACATATATATATATATAATCTAACAAAATAATAATAAAAACATAAAAGAAAAAAAAGAAAAGTACTATATATATAACATCACGAATCATTTTGAATGGTGAAGGTGGAGGAGGTGAGATGGGACATCTGCTCATGCACTTTGTCTGCACTTTCTAAACAAAAGTTTATATATGTATATATATATATAGCTAGTTAAAATTGTTAATGCTTTGGATCATACCTTTGAATGTTGTTTGGCATTGCTCTTCAGGCCTGAAACTGAAAGAGATGGATGCAAGGAAAATGACAAGCATGAAGGAGTAAGCCATTAAGGTGTTTGAAGCAATTCCTTTAGCTGCTGCACTGCACTGCACTGAACTTCACTGCACTTTTGTTCCTTTCGTCTCTGCGAATTGAGCGTGCATGCACTAGCTAATTCCCCCTCTCGTCGCTACCTTTCACGTGCAAAGTTGTTTCCTTTTGCCCACTTTTGAAGGGTGAAGCTTCACAGAGATAAAAAAAAAAAAAGGAGAGCTCAAATGAAACCTACTTCCAGGCATCTTCTGCTCAAAAGCTGCACGGACCGGCATCTACAAACTACAATTTATGTCATAAAGCACACGACTGCGAAGGACAAATGTAGCTACTTAAGTAGCTGAAAAGAATGGCATCGATCTGCCGGTGTGCACGCCATTGCCATTGCCGGCCTCTCTCTTTAATTGTTAGCTGAGTTTTGAATCATCTTCTACAGTCTCGGAAAGGCAGGTTTAATTCCACCATTGTTAATTGTTTAAAGAACTTGTATATCTGTATAACTTTTCTGTACAAGATACACCTAATTGTAATATAAGTTAATTTTACAACAAGGTTAATTTAATCGTCGATCCTTCAGTGAGTTCTCTTTTGATGCATGCCCTTCATGTCTTTTGAGAGATCAATTTAAAAGAGCAGATCTAACCTTTATGTAGATGCTAAATCACCAAGAGTTGTTCAAGTATTATACTACTATCTTTATGTTTGAATCGTCCCCAAGAGTAAGTGAAGTTCATGTAATAATACTAAAGTTTTGCCAACTTCCAAACTGTTTCATTGACAACCAAAGCTTGGTAGTCAAAGATTGCATCTTACAACCCTATAGGTTACAAGCACAGCATTCTAACATACTTCATTTGAGTGTAGCAATTTTGGGCAAAAGTGTTTCAACATTAAACTAATTTTCATGTTAATTTTGAATATTCCATTGTTTTCACTGGACTTTAGGGAGTTGTGAGTTAGTTGTCTTTGACACCTAATCAATTTTGTCTAATGTAGTAATTTTAAAGCTTATTGCTTGTGCTTTATATGGTAGTAGTTTTGGTTAAAAGGACTCTTAGTTGTATAGTTTTGGCTAAAATTACTCCTAAGTATAGTAGATTTGGCTAAAATTATTGTAATTATGAACTCCAACATGAGTAGTATCATTAATTGTTGCATTGAGTAATGATGTGGAGTTTGTTTTGTAGGTCCAAATGATTTCAAGTGTCTCAGACTTAACTAACAAATCCTATTTTTGATTACAAAAGCACTACTTCATGTGGAATATTTGATCAATAGATAACTTCCTTTTCGTGAATAGAAATTGTTTTAGTTTAGGTCCTTTATAGCAAGACCCATTGATGCATATATAGAGCTAAATGTGAATAGATAATTGTTAAGATACAATCAAAGTTCTACATTGAAAATACATAAAAAAGATCATGAATTTATAAGATGGAAGATATCTCTATTAACATGAGACATTTTAGGTAGAGTCTAAAAACAACACCATAAGAGCTTAATCCTAAAGTGAACAATATTATACTATTGTAGAGATATGTTGACTTTCATCGGTACTAACAATTGGTATCAGAAACATGGTCTATATAGAGTCATGTGGGGGCTCTCAGGAAAAATGAAGGAGTCTCAAGAAAAATGAAGGAGGTAGGGGAGACCTGGGCGATCGCGACCATGGGGACTATGGTAGGGGGCTACTAGTAAAATCTATGATCGGATATTAATTAGGCAGTCTTGTCCTTGGTTTGCGGGGATCTAAAAATAAAATCATGAAGGCTTAGGTTCAAAGTGGACAATATCATACCATCGTGAAGATATATTGGCTTCCATCGGTATTAATAATAACTTCCTTTGCATGAGTTCTATACACCTTAGAGAATTCAAACATTAGAGCCTTGTTCAAAACATATTTGATAGTTAAGATTGTGAAGCTAGATATTTCATCTTTCAAATGCAAAGTTAAGCTTTATAACAAAAGATGTTTTACTTATTCTAGGACTAACAAACCATGATGATGTAGTTTTTATAACTTTACTTGCAACATTTTAAAGATAATCATTGTTCAAAGAAGGATCTAATTGGAAAAGAGTTAAAGAAAATGAGAAGGTAGTCAAATTTTGCATCTGTTATTTTGTTTGTTTTTTCCACCACTAGTAATGTATCTAAATTACAACATTATCATTTATAGATTGTGTGGATGACCTTAAAAATAAAAGTAAATACAATTGCTGTGAGCAAGAGGGCCTTGATAGCACACAAAAACCAATTTGCTTGGGATTTATAAGGTTGTTGGTTTTAGTTGTATATATATACCTTCCTTTAGTGCCATAACATTTCTATGATACTAATTAAATAACTATTTTGCATTGTAAGTATGGATGTGTAAGCATATTTCAACACTCTGATTTGCATCAACTTCGATATTTGGGTAGCAAAAGATTTTGACGCGTAGAATCAACCACAATCAATGCTAATACAGATGGTTTAATTATTTGATTCACAACCCTCCAAGACTATTATGTCCAAGGTTAGACCTAATATTCTATCACCATTAATGAATTCCCTTTTTCTTGGACCAAATTTGGAGGTGGGGAAATAAACCACTTACAATACTTTTACAACAATTGTAATGAAACAGTGAAAATATAAGAGACAAGATGAAAAAACCTTAAGCACAAGAGTTCTTCTTTTCACTTCAAGAATATTGAGATTTGATGCTTGAACACTTAAGATGATCAGGAGAAATGTAGCCAAAAGCATTGTTCAAAAATTAACTCAAACCTCCTTTTAAACAATCTTCAATCAGGCTAGTTTCTGCACCTTTTTGCCATTATCAGTCGATTGCTACACCCAATAATCAAATGTTGTAGATGTTTGACAGTTAACTCAGCTGTTGAACGGTTATTAACTTCTGATCAACGGTTGATATCACAGTAGATTGGTAGGAATCACCAATCGACTATTAGCCATTAGTAATTGACCATTTGTGTTGGAGGCATTCTAGTTGCCCGAAATGAACTACCAGTCGATTGCTAGAACCTAGCAATCGAATGTTAGCCATTAGTCGAATTGGCTAGTTACGTTGGGAGCATTCGCTTGAAATAAACTACCAATCGATTACTAGAACCTAGCAATTGATTGCTAACCACCAATCTAATTGACCAATTGCATTGGAAGTATTTTGTTCACTTGAAATAGTTTAACAATCGATTACTATCTCATAACAATCGATTTAGGGTTATTGTGCAAAATCCTTATTTGGGGCTTAACCAGCAATCAATTGCTATGTCGTAGCAATCGATTGTTATGCTAAACCCTTTCCCTCATTTAGGGTTTAGCTCATTAGTTAAACAATTGATTGATACACTTTATTTCAGGATTTGCACACTTAACCTTTCAACCACATACCTTCCTTCACGTCTACAACGTATCAATTAATTGCTAGACGTTACCAATCAATTGACACATCATTTTCACTCATTTTAATGGTCGAAACACGCCTAACTTCACTGCTCTCGTCTCACAAGTATCTCATGTCTCTGAATTTTTGTGCCTAGAACCTCCTCGTCTCTAGACATCCACTCTTACATTCAATTTCGCAATCTGTTCAAGCTATCTCTTTTTGTGAAGAATCCAATCCTCCATCTTCTTAGACTTCTATGTCTTGCATCCAATCTTTCGGCCTATAAAGATGTCTCCTTATCAAGAATGTAACTTCCAAATGTCTTGGACTTCTCCTACCTTACATTCAATCTCCAGATATATAAGTATTTTTCTTGCACACTTGTTACACTAAATCCATATTTTACCTAAAGTTAAATACTCATCGAATATCAAAACTTCACATTTAAGTTACATCGTGAAGTGCATATCGCTTTCCAATTTAGCTTTTTATAGATGATCATAAAATTAATCATGTAGGACCGTTGGACGATAAATTTTACTTTTATTATTACAACCTCAACCGGGACATTTCATTAACTGATTTTCACCGGTCACTACATAATCTATACACATTTAATATGTCCTTTTTTTTGAGTTGATAAATTGTCATGTAGCACAATGAATAGAAAATAAATGAGTATTAAATTCTAGTACTATTTTTAATTGTTTATTAGATTTTTATTTTTTAAAAAAACAACCTTAAAATGCCGTACTAAATTTATGTATTTACCGTTGTTTACGTCACGTCAACTTTCCTGCTAAACACAAGAAACAACGTCAACTTTTTTGATTAAAAAGAAGGAATTTATATTTGTCTTTGTCGATCATTTGAGATCTAAAATCAATGAATAAAGGAAAAATGAACAGTTTAATTGCAATTAATTGTTATTAATGATGCATCAAAGCCAACCTGATTGATTTCTTTCCCCAACATTAATTATATATATATATATATATATATATAATATATAATTGATATTTTGTACATTTTAAAATATATGACTGTTATATATATATATAATTGATATTTTAAACGTCTTAAAATATATGACTGTACATAATAAGGAAGTCCTAAAAAATTTTAAACACATAAACTAATAAATAATAATATTTTTTATTTTTTATTTTACGATTAAAT
>JBBMKF010000065.1:5960416-5976002 GCA_037834155.1 Curcuma caesia | reverse complement strand
ATTGCAAGCAGAAGAAGGAAGAGGAATGGTGGCGGTGGATGGAGGAGGAGGAAGAGCGAGGCGTCGTGCAGCGTAGCTCTGCGATAGGTAGTGACGTGGCGAGAGGTGATAGGGTAGGCTTGGGTCAGTTATCGTGTCCCTGTAGTAGTTAGTTAGTAATTAGCAACTTAATCTCCGCGGTCGGGCGTTGCAATGGTAAAGTAATGTCGGCTGGATTTAATTGGATGGTTAGTAGAATGATTAGCGTTAAACGAGATAAAATGATGAATGAAATGATTAATTAGATTGAAATTAGTAAGAATAAAATATTTTGTATAAGATAGAGGGAAGATTGTAATCGTTGGGTGTAGATTAGATGGATATATCGACAATAATTTAGGGTGTCTCGTTGGTAGGCGCGTGGTGTGAGCTGGATTTGATTTTCAGTGCAATTATAAATTTGGACCAATGATTACAGCGATTGGTATGGACCGAGCTTAAATAGTTGAGAGCCTAACACCAAATGGTCATGCCAATAATGTATGTATGTAGCTCATTTCGTACAATCTACCACTTCAACGGTCTTATACGGTCAGTTTCATGATCATCTGTGAGTAGATAAATCAAAAAATTATAATTGATTATTATAGGGAGGAGGATATTACCTTGGCTTCGTCGAGATTCGACCCTTGTCCACTTTAGCAAGTCTGCCCTGTCAATGAGGGAGCCAGCCTGGGTGATCTATCTGAGCTGATCTCCGATTGTGGACTACGGCGACGCGATAACTCGGTTGGTTGTCTTTCTTATCCTCTTAAAAAAAAAAAATCTTCCACCTGTAAATTTAAGTTTTTGTGCTGTTGGATCCCCGGGCTATAGCCGAGGTAACCCATAACTGGGCTCCACTCATGTGCCATGTAATAATTAATTTAATCATGTTTCGAGAGCATGTATGTATGTAGCTCATGTATCTTCATAAATATGATATAATGGTAAAATATTTAAAAAAATAAATAAAAAATTTAAATTTAAATCTAGATATAGATGAATATTTTAGAAGTCGACTTCAATTTATCATAGGAAGATTATTGACATTCAAAATTAGTAAGATGAAATTTGTATTCTTGAATTATTAAATAATAATAATAATATAACAAAGGAGATCGAACAAATATACCATCCTCGCTCAAAAGAAAGTTGTCAATTCTCATATAGAAAAAAGAAAATTACAAATTACGTTAGTGCAATACATGAAGAATTATCGGATCCTAATTCCTTTTTATATAGATTGAGAATACGACCTATTCTTTATAAAACAATACAAAAAATTTAATTTTATTATTTTCAAAATTTAAAATCGGATTTTAAAATTTAAAATCTTATTTTCTTTATTTTTAAAATCCAAATTCTGATTTTAAAATTCTTAAAATTTAAAATTTAATTAAAAAAATTGATTTCTGATTTTTTTTTCAGGTTTTTAGTTTAGAAAAGTTCTTTTTTGGATTTTTAAATTTTAAAAATTATTTTTCTGATTTTTAAATTTTGAAAAATATTTTTTAATTTTGAAAAATTCTTAGAATCTTTATTAAATTTGAATGGTTCAAATGATGATTATCTTGATTAATTAAACTTATATTAATTAGTTTATTCGACTAAGATACAGACGGAATGAATCATCACTTTGATTGATCCAATCAAGATTTTGTTCCATATGAACAAAGTCTTGATTAAATTGATTCTTTTTAATTAAATTCAAATTAATTGTTTTTGATTAATTAAATTATTTTTATTAAGTACATTTGAATTAATTAAATTGTTCAAATTAATTGAATTATAATTAACATGCATATCTTTTTTTTTTATCATGATTTGAACTAGAAGAATCTAAAGCAGGTAAATTTACATGACCTTGCACTTAAAATAAATTATGTGTAATTTTAAATTAACTTAAAAATTATTATTTGTATCTCGTATTTGACCCTTGACAACTCAAACTCGAGTTCCACTTGATCTTCTAGTTTCAATGGATTTCTGTGAAGCTTGATCAATTGCAACCAGATCCAGAGATCGTAAGCATTTTCATATTTACCTACTCTGCACAAAATCTTTAGGTAAAATATTTAATAAAAATTTAATTACATTTACATCTTTTTCTGCGGGGGTGAAATCCGTCACCCCAACGGCCTCACACGATTAGTTCCATGACCATTTATGAGAAGGTAAATCGAAAAACTACAGTTGATCACGACGTAGGAGAGTATTACCTTACATTTACATCCTTTGATCTTTGGGAAGAAGGTTTCTTCAATGTTAGTCAATTGTCATAATCGCATATTAGGATGAGATTTTTTATCGGCCAAACTTTTCTTTGTATTCCATCTTTTCTATTCTTTTACACAAACAAAAAGAAAAAGAATAAAATCCTTTTTAAAAATACCTCTAGCCTACTCTTAATAAAATAATTTATTAAATTAATAGATATAATTCATTAAATTTATAAATATTTAAAATAAAATTTATTAAATTAATTAATTAAATTTCAATTAAGTTTCACGATAAATTTTTTAATTTAATTTTAAAATCAGAAAATAATCATGAAAAAAAATTTCATTAACTTCCAAAATCATAGAAAATCTTATACTGTCAAACTAATCATATTTTGAATTTATAACCTATATTTGTTGATGTTTTACTAATGTGACGGTGATACTGCATTACTTGAGAATCATTGATAACTTTAATCAAATAAAATTATCATTGATAACCTTGAATAGATAATTAATATTATCAACCATAACTTTCAATCAAACACATGCACCCAATGTCAACAAACAATCGACAATTTTAGAATAACATAGACGTCACTATCATCAAAATGTAGCTTAGTTTGCAATTTTTTTTTCCTTTAGAAATTTATAATGTTGTAGCAGATTTACAAATAAAAATTAAAATTTTGAAGGTACTACATGAATAAAAACAAATATTAAGTGGTATTTTTTTTTCAGCAAACAATCTTAATCTATAATGAAAAACATTTTAATATTAAAAAACATTTCAAAAACTGACAAATATTAAATCATTTTAAAAAATACGACCAAAACCTCCAGTTTTTTTTGTAAGTTGATCTACTACTTCAATTTTCCCGCCGAAATTTTAGATTAAAGTTAAATATTCAATTAAAATCAAATTAAATTGAATTAAATTAATCAAAATTAAATTGAATTGAATTTTTTAACTAACCAAATCAATTAAATTTTTAAATAAAAATTAAATAAATCAAATCGATAAAATATCAATTAATTTAATTTTCATCTGAATTAACTAAAATAACAAAAATTTTTAAATATTATTAAAAATTTATCAATTAATTAAGAATTTATAAATTCATTTATTTAAAAATTAATTTTTATTTTAATTAATTTGATTTATTTAATTTATTCAGTTTATAAAAAAATTTTAAAATTGAAATTGAATCAATTAATTAATTTTTTTTTAAAAATAATTAAAATATTAAAATAATTAAATTAAAATTTTAAATTTGATCTATTTATGGATTTAACAGAATTTTTGACACCCCTATTTGAATAGGTATCGATTCGATCTTCAATTCCCGCGTGTTTGCCCTAGTACTAATTTCGTCCCCTTTGGCTTAGCTCCGCTGCTCACTCCGAACTGCCTCTCCTCTCCTCTCCTCGAAATGGATCTCGTAGATTTCTCTCAGATCCAACGCGTCGTCTTCCTCGTCGATCTCCATCCTCTGCTCGATCTGCAAGACCCGAATCCTTACATCGCCTCGATCCTCTCGGCAGCCCGACGAGTCATCTCCTTCGCCCCCGTCGCCGCCTCCCTCTTCGCCTACAAGCTCTTCTTCTCGTCCCTCTCCCCTCTCCTCTCCACCTCCAAAGTTCATCGCCTCCTCGGCAAGTCTCCCACCTTCCTCCGCTTCGACCGCCCTGCCCCGACACTCGATTCGCTTTCCCGAACCCTAGCTTCGCTTCGCTCGGCCTTCGATCCATCCGTTTCCGCGGGCCATGGCTCCTCCAAGGCGTCACTTCTTGCCGAATCTCTTCTCCAGATGGAGCATGACTACGGCTGGGAATCCGTTCCTCAAGATCGTAAATGTGAGCATGAATCGCTCATTATCCGCTCGAACCTCGTTTTGTTGCTGTCTCCCTTCTCCCAAAATCTTGACTTTGGTCTAGAAGATGGCGATCTGGAGTCTGGGGAAGAGTGTTGTTCAGCAGTGTCTTCTGATGTATTACTGAGGCGATTTAACAAGTGTTTTGCGTTAGTGAAGGAGCGTTTGGTCTCTCGTGACATCCATCTCTGCTGGGTCGATGTCAATTTGGACTATCATCGCGAGGAGGTCCTGGATTTGGGGGTTTTCGGTAGGGGAATAAGGGAGATGGGTTGGGGATTTTGTCCCACTGATGCAATTGTTTTAGGATCTGCTTTTGTTCCTTTTGGGCTAATATTCCCAAATTTGGGATGTTCCATGAACTTTGAAGTCGGTCATGGTGATTTGAGGAAGGGAAATTCAGACCTTGTTCTTGAGATTGTGGATGTAAAAGGAAAGCCTTTGAAGTGCAACACTTGTTCTCTTCAAGTAATTGATTTGGATATGATCACAGAAAGACCTGAGACTAGAAACTCTTTGAATAGTTTTAGTAGTGAGCCATCAACGATCTATGTTAAAGGAATTTGTAGCAGTGATATAGAGGGGACGATTGCTAATAATTCAAGCACTTTATATCTGCTCAGAGGAGTTTCAGGCAAAGCTTCTCAGGGTGACAAGCAAGACGACTTTTTTGCAGATAAAGTATTGGAATTACTTTGCGGCGAAAGGGGTGTCTTTGTTGCAGGTAAGCCAATTTGGCAGATATTTCTCAATTTCCTCTACAGAAGAAACTATTGGGCTGTTGTGTCTGTTTCTGATAGTGAAGACCACTCCACTCAAGGTATATTAATGCCGTTTATGCCCAATCATGCTTTGCTTGCTATCAAGAAAAAGAATTTGTTGAACCCAGGCCAATTAATTGTGAAAAAGACTAAAAGAATAATTGAAATGAGCCAGAGGTTTACTCGAAAAAATGGAATGCTTAATGCTCCTGCATCTGCTGAGTCCAAGGAGGAATCTACAAGGAGAAGAAATAAGATGCCTCAAAATCAGATTCAAAATGTCACTCTGAGTTCCTTCCGCAAAATGGCATTTAGTAAAGCAACTGATTCTTTAGGGTTTGATCTTGAACAATTATATTTCAGTAGGAATAGTGGCAAATCAAAGAAGTTAAAGTTCTTGAAATGTTGGATGCGGCAGATTGTGAAGTCCAATTCAGATTGCCAATTTATGTGGGATGATCTGACTGAGCATTTGGACACAAAAGAAGACTCACAAATAAGAACTGCAGTCTCAGACTCACAAATTAGAAATGCAGCCTCACATGATGAGCCGGAACCAGATGCCATACCTTCCTCCATGGATGATGCATATCCAAGTGGTTCAACAAATAATGATATTGCAATGCTTCAATACATGGAAGATACAGATGCTTTCCTAAGAGGCATTCCTCAGAAGATTCAGCAAGGCTTATGTGCACAGGATGCAGATTTAGGGATGCTAGCTGAGCGCATAGTTGATTTGTGCATTAGAGCCCTTGATATGCAATTGAATGAGAATACTAAGAATTTGGTCTCTGATGAAGCTGGTGATGCTTCTTATGGGAAGATCGCCAATGAACTTTCTCATCTTCTGTTAATGAAGCCAAAGGATTTAACCTTGAAGTATAAGATCACGAATTCTGCCAATAATGCATCACAAAATGCAGTGTCTGATCTGAACACCAGAGAGTATAAAATTCGAGAGTATCCTTCTTTATGTTCTTTATGTTGCTCTTTTTAGCTGCTAACTTTCATGGTCCAGACTAGTTTATTCCTTAATGGTAATCAGGCATGAGTTGCAGATCTTACTTAGAATGGAATTACTTTGTTCAAGTGTTGCACCAAACATCGACGAGGATGCGAAACAGAAGATGATCAAAGAAATATGCTCCCTTTTACAGTTTATCGACATCAATCTACAGGGGGAATCCTTTGGTTATCAGCACATTGTTGATTATGCAGAAAGAACTATCAAACAGAGGTATTTCTTTGGTACATCCAAAGTTAGTGCAAGTTTTTTTACTTCGAAGTTTGGTGACTAAATGGCTTCTTATCTTTCCTGGAAATTATTTGTTATGCGTTCTTTTCCTTGGAAGTTAGAGTGACTAACTGCACAAAATTTGCTGTAGTATGTTTGGTTCATGGAACAAAGTTGATAATCCATATAATAATTATTGTTTGGAAATGGAATATAGTAGAATAGACAAGAAATGTTTATGTGCTAGTTTAGTTCGTAGAATCAAGTAAGTGTTCTATTATAATTTCAATGTTTGGTTCACATGAATTGTGCAAGTAATGGACAAATAATCATCTCTATTCTTGAGCTAACATATCCCCATAACTTAAAAACTCATCTTGGAAGAGACCAATTCTAATATATCAAAATAATCATTTTTGGAAGGAATAACCATGCGTGATTAGGAAGGAATAATAGTTTTGTTAGAATTGATATTCTAAGTGCATTTTAAAACAAACACAGTAGTAACTATCACATCAGAATTCACTAGACATGGAATAGTTATGTGAACTAACCATGTTGTTAATGGATTCTCTGTTTATTTGAATAATTTAAAGTACATTAATGAAACGTGCAAGGCATTGAAATTTGTTATTTTAATAAAAAATGAATTGGTTCCAATAGATAAACATGAACTATAAATGTTTTAATAAAACAAATTGTGTGCAAACACACCGCACAAAAGTATTCGATATAATACAATTAATTCAATAAATAAGTACCAAATATTAACATTTAAATATTCATTGAAAGTCAACATATTTAATTTTACTAATGTGAATTTCACATTTATCTAAATGAAATATTTGATTGTCTTTGTGTTGAAATTACTTTAGATTTTAAGTTATGAAAATTTGAAATATCACTTTCTCTCTAGAATAAATGTGATAACCTATTAAGTTGTTGATACAAGTGTTTGAAAGCTTAATTCTTGGCTTCACCTACTGCTTTCTTGGCTATTGCATATTTTTTAAAGTTTTCTTTGTTCTCATAAATGTGCAATAACTTACAGATTGTTCGTTTTTCATCACTTTCTCCTATACTTTCTCATACCACCATCAAAATTATTTGGTGGCGTCTTTCATCTTGACTCAGCGAGTACATTCTTGACCATTGTTTTCAATTTGATGTCATCTTATCCCATGCTGTATTCGAGTTGTTATGTATTTCTTCTATACTTTTGTTCGTCATCTCTCCTTAAAGATATGTTACTTCCTATCCCATGTTGCCGAAGTATGACCTATAAGCAAATCAACAAACATAAAAGAAAGCTCAAATGTTCCTTTATACAAAAATAAATTCTCTGAATTCAAATTAGATTAATGTCCAATTTAGTTGCTAAGTCAATAACATAAGATCAATATCAAATTTTCTCACAATATAAAGAGACAGAGTGAGTGAGCATAGGGATCATTAAAGGAGTTTTTAGAGAAACATTCAAGGTGAATGTGAATAATCTCTAACATGCTTATGATGTGTGTCAACAATGTATTTTATAAATTCTATTTTTTGTGTGATTTTCCCCTTGACAGTGATGCGATGTGTGCTAATAATTTATTTTATTTGTTCTATTATTTTGTGGGATTTTCCCCTTAACAATGACATGGTTTTCTTAAATACATAGTAAAATGCTCAACAAACTCAAAATAACACCTAATATCTACTTGTTGACACACTTTAGACATTTAAACAACTTCAAGGGAACATTTTCTTGTAGACCAGCATTCTTTTTAGTTAAATTTAGAAATAGGTAAGATAAAATCTGTTAATCCTTGGTTTGTACCACTACTCATTTAAGCAAGTTTCCTAGGCTAGATTGACATCCATAGTTTGATCATCAATTTGTTGATGAAATGTAAGCAAAAATATAAGTTGGTTTTCAAATAATTTATATGGGAATTTCTTAAAGTAGTTAATAAATAATATCCCTATTTGACAATATCAATGCTGGCAACCGATGTAACTTTAGAACTTCTTAAAGAACAACTTGGCTACTTGCAATGTTTCTTATTCCCATTTTAGAAAATCTATCCAATATAATTTCATAACTTCTTAAAGATAATGCTATAGTTATTTTTCTTATTCTCATTTCAGAAAATCTATCTTCTACCACTAAAATAGTTTGAGGGAAGTTCTAAAATACAATCCATACTAAGGTCTTCCAAGATTTGTCAGAGATGCATAATAGCATGTAAAGATCTATGTTTTCCTTGGTGGACATATGTGACATTAAGACACGATTCCAATATAACGCCTCGCCTTAAAGATGGCTAAAAGAATTTATCATAAGACCATATCTTTTCTCCATGTAATTCCCTAACTAGAGAGTACCTTTGTTTGGTGAATAGATAGCTATGTATCTGTGAATAAGTCATTGTCTTTAATTTTGAAGTTTGCATAATTTCAATGGTAGCTATGATGAATAGTTTACAAATTAACCGAAAGTTAGGACATGTAAGGAGTACTCATCTAATTAAGATCATATCTACCCTTTGTAGGGTGGTCACAACTTGACTCATGCATTGGTAGGTTTTGTCCTCTTTAGGTTACTGCAATACTAAAATGCACTCATGAAAAATTAAAATCCTCTAATGTATTTAACACAACTTTTTTGTGATTAGATAAAACTAAGTGCTTATGATTAGAGTGCTATAGGAATTTATGTGGCAACAAAGAGTACTTTCAGTGCCTTAAGGCTTGAATAATCACATAAGACACTTTATCATGAGTAGAGTAGCATTGTCGAGTCTCATTTATTTTTTTGCTAAAGAAAACAATCAAAGTATATTTTAGCTTAGAGTACCTCTTATCCTACTTTGGATGCATCAGTAGCTGCCTCAATCATTTGGAAAGGTCTTTGAGGACAAGATTCTTAGTCATCTTTTCTCTTAATCTCTTAAAAGGCCGTAGAGACAAATTAAGTCCAATGGAACTTCTCTTTTTTATGAGAGCTAGATGTTGCGAAAGTTTCTAATAAGCAATTGTGAAAGGTCATAAATGTTAGGATCGGTGGCATGACTAGAAGGGTGAATAACTGAAAATCTAAAAATATAAAAATTGACTACTCTTGCAAAATAAGATTTAAATAAAGTTAGCACAAAATAAAATAATAACAATTCAAGCAAAATATTAAACATGGTTTAGACTCTTGTCCTCCATGATCTATTAACATGTTAAATAAGTCACTCCTCGAAATTCCACTAATCAATTCTCCATTATGAGGTGGAGAAATCTCTCACATAATATTTTTACAAAGATAAAAACAATCAAAACATGAAAGAAAATTGAAAGTAAAAGAAACCTTGTAAGAGCTTGAAGATAAAGATCTTAAGCTCTTGAAGTTTCAACTAGAAGACTTAGAGACTGAGAATTAGAAAAGAATGATTATTGGAGGTGTTGTAGTGTTATTTTCGATGTCCCCTTGGCTCCTTTATCTATATCCTTCAAACTGAGTTTGGATAAGCTTCACACAGTCGTTTTGTTAGAATTCAAGTAACTTAAATGAACTCCACTTGACTGGAACATTGACCGTGGAAGTATTGTCTACCAATGACTATTCTCTAATTGACTCAACTCTTGTCCAATTGATTCAAATCTATTGTAGTTAATTTAAACTCTTTCATCAACTAAACTTGCAAGCTTACATACCAATGAACAACATTTTCAGTCATCTCGAACATGATTTTCAGACTCATATCCAAGTCAATTGACTAAATCTCTTCTAGTCGACTCAATTGGTTGTGATGACAAACTTATCCATCTAATGAATACTTTTACAAGTTGACTCAAGAACTCTTCGGTCATCATAATTCAAACAGAGTGCAACCTATGGCCAACAATTGATTGCCTAGTTGACTCAAGTCACTTTAGTCAAATGAACTCACTTTAAGTTGAATCAAGTCAAATAGAACCTTTTTCTTTATGAGCAAAACATTTATAGTCGACTACCTAGTTGACCTAACTGTCTATTCAACTGAAACATGCCTTTAGTTGTCTGAATCTGCTTGAGGATATCAATTTTCGTTAACTACGACTTAGAACAACACCTGCTCCTTAGTCGAGTACAAGCCAAGGTAGACCTCTGCCTAAAAACAAACCCAATATTGTAGTTTCTCATAATCTCTCATGACTCATTATCTTCTCGCCTAAAGGCCTCACTTTTGGGTCTTTATCCATTTGTCTAGAGGCAGAGATCTTTATCTTCTTGCCTAGAGGCCTCGCTTCTAGGTCTTCATCTGTCTCCCTAAAGGCCCCATGTTTGGTCTTCATTTGCTTGCCTAGACGTCTTGCCTTTGGGTTTTCATCCATCAGCCTAGAGACTTGCTTTTGGGTCCTCATCCAATTGCTTAGAAGCCTTATTTCGGGTCTTCATTAAGACCTCTTTTATGTCGAGGCCTTTTTGTAGAATGAAAAAGCCTTCTTTAAAGATGAGGTCTAATTTATTCAGTTTTGACCAACTAGTAATATATAACAAACTATTAAAAAATAAAAAATTCTGAAATTTTATCCACTATATTATTCTCATTGAAAGGGCAATTCAAAAAACAGATAATGAAGAACCCCTATGCTTTGAAGCGTAAATCAAAATGGCGATGCCAATGGTGCTACAACTTTTTTTATTTATTGAAAGGGGCAATTCAAGGATGATGGTGATTATTAGTCATTTAACAGTTGAGATCTTCTTGGTGGAGGACAACTATGCAAATAAATGGATTGATTATTTTAAATCTATTAATAAAATAAATCAAATAATGGTCTAGTTTATATTTTATTCTACGCTTCCTATAGACATTTATTTTTCTAACACCTTCAGTCCATGCTGCACTGTCTTTGTAAAATAAACATTTATTTTATTTTTCTAACTACCACCCATGCGTGATTATGGATAATACAGTTGCATGAATGATATTATGGGCATTGCTGTTGCAGTGAAAATGTTGCGCTACTGTTGTGTATTGGCATTAGTTAGATCAAGTTATTAAAGTTAATTTTGTGTCTGTGAAGATGTTCTTTTTATTTCTTTCTGTTCTGTTCATCCCTGTTTGTCTAGATTGGTGTTTCTCTTGTCTTGAACGAACCCACAACCTCCTCTACTCACGGAGGACCATGCCCAATAAAAAGCTTTGTATTTTCCTTAGGTTTTTGCTCATTTTAGTTTTGATATAGCTGTGTGTTGGTAATAAACATTACACAATAACTTGTAATATGAACATAAAATGTGAGCATAATCTGTTACGTAATAACCCAATAAATCAAGACCATTCCCTGAATTTGCATCTTAAGGGGTGAGCATAATTTGATTTATCATTGTTCCTGTTGAGATCGCCTTGTGGACGTGTCACCCGCCACGCAGCACCATGGTTGACGTCATGAGGAGGAAGAAGATGATGAGCTCCGGGACCTGCGAACACCAACATAGTGAGAAGGAAGGCCAGGAGTGTCCTTGGCTCGACTACTCCGACGCTCAAGTTAGTTTCTGGGGAGGAAGAAGAAACAACAGGTTGCAAGAAGAAGTGAGCGTTTGTGGTATATTGCGTACTTGTGTATACAATAATAGGGGATTATATAGATGAAGAGGGGAGAGAATTATACCAGCTTGTCTTATCGTTAATTAAGGAAAATATCTGCGCAGTAGATTTTGTCAGAGGAGCTGTAATATCATCATGTCAGAGGAATATATCCTGTCATGATTATCCGCGATCATTAGTCATTCCGCATCATTAGACTGTCCTGTCTCATAACTGCTTGGTGGCGGTAACGTGACTGTCTGACAAATTGGATTTGATTGTGACCGCCTGAGAGATTTGGTGGGCAAAAAGAGAAGGATCGGACACGGCTTGAGTGTAGGAGCAACAGACTTGGTAGAGAGATGGATCAGGGTTAGATGGGTGAGTGGTCGAATCGAGATTCTGGGTGAGTCAAACGCGTCCGATTAAGTCCAGTCAATCGGTTAAGTCAACTGTGACGACCGAGTCTTCCTCCGCCTGTGCAACATGTTCGGACAAGTCACCTTCCTGCCGTTCGACGTGTCCCGACTTTGTGAGCCAAGTCATAATACCCATAACAATCATTTTATTAAAGATTTTTCAAATCGAACTAAATCAATAAAGCTCACACCCATTTGAACTGCTGTGTGATTTGGCTTAAATAAAAATAAAAATAATTTATAATTTAATACCAAAAAACATTAAATATTAATTTCAACACCTTACTGTATTAGCAGTCATGAGTATATTTTCTAATAAATTGCAACACCTTACTGTATTAGCAGTCATGAGTATCACCTTTGTACATTTTCTCAAGTTAATCTCAGTTGTTTATACTTCATTTGGAATCGTAATTTTTGATGAAACCTTTTAGTGTCTCTCCATGTTCCTATGCTTACATGATATGCTCATTGCAAGATTGATCATTCACTGCACTGTCAAGTAGGATACCATTTATTGATGTGTTTTACCTAAGAACATTGACTGAAACGGTTTCATTCACCAACTCATCCAGGTACTCCCATTGCTTAGGAGATATCATTTGCAAAATCTACAATCAAATGGAATTTAACTTGTTTGATGATGATGAAGTTGAAGCTTCTGACTCATTACCCAGCAGCAGCAACAATGAAGAGTTCAAGAGGCCGAAGGAGCATACAGTCGGAGTTACCGGCTTTGGAATGCAGCAAGAAGAAATGCAAAATAAGCACCAGCGAAGGCTAATAAAAGCACAAGAACTAAGAGATAGGGAAAGAAGGCTGTCATCTTTCACAAGCTTTATTCCAGACTTGAAGAAGGTTTGGGCACCTAAACGGCGCAGAGCTGAAAGGTTGATGCATGATTCGCTAACAAAGCTATCGAAAAGAAGGAGACGACGTGTTTCCACCAGTGACAGAGTTTGTGAGACTCCAATGACGGGACTGAAAAATCATTCACGAGCACAAGCTGATAGTTCTAGCTGCCAAGTTAGCAATTCCAAACCATTCTCCAAGGCCTTGTTTCATCATGACGGTGAACCTGGTCCTGGTTCATCCCATAACAGCGACGCTGCTCTCTGACATTACTGTCACTGCCCTCTTTGGCGGTGAATCTATTGTGAGTTTCTTAGATGTTTGTCGACCTTTATGTTTATAGGAGGAGTACAATTGTGACTCGAGGCGCAGGAGTTTGTATAAATTTCTTGTATAATCAGAAAAGAACCGGAACACTTTATCGACATGTAATAGTGAAGCCTCAATAATACAATTTTTCATGGATGGCATCTATTTTCCTCAGGCCTTCAAACTGTTGGGACTTCATCTTTATCAACTTGGTCTTTCACTTGCCAACATCTATGAAACTTATCTGTTGCACCTGTAATACTTATCAATCTTTATTGCACCTGCACATAACATACATATGAGATCGACAAACATCGTCTAGCTTAAACTTTGCTCAAACATCTAAATCATATGTGCATCATATGCTTAGGGCATGATTGCACCAACAAAGACAAACATCTTTGGGCAAGAAGTGAAGGAAGGCCTAGAGGTGAAGAGTCATTGGGCAATATCATTGAGGATGATGTAGAGGTTGAAGACTTGGAAGTTGTGTGAGCTACGAGAGATTGTCTAAATATGTTTTTGGGCAACCTCGTTAAGGAATGATGTGGGTAAACTAAGTACTACCTAGGAAAACCTTCAACTACGGAACAATATATTTGGTGTTGTAGTGGATAATCAAGATCAACCTCGAGTTTTTTTTAATGAAGGTGTAAGCCGAGTGAAGTTGGGATCTTCAAGTATATTTAGTTAATTGGAGGTGAGCCTTAGTTTATTGAAAATTTTTTGTTCATAAAATAAAATTCTTTTGTTTGGGCTTCAATGGACTAGACTAGGTTCTAGTTATTTGGCACCCAATTGAGGTTTGTTCTAGTCAATTGAACTTTTGACCATTGGTTTGTAATGATTATTTATGTCGGTCTAATCAACTAAATCATATTTTTAGTTAATTGGAGGCATTTAAAAAATTAATTGTTGGCTAGTTATTGGTGTGGTTAGATCTGCTATGTTATATGATGCTGAATGTTAGACTATGACTCAAACATATGACTAGAAGATGAGAGTTGCAAAAATGAGGATGTTAAAGGCAGATGTGTGGATATATAAGGATAAACAAATAAGAAATAAGAGTATTATAGAGAAAGTTGGAGTTGTATCTATTGAGGGCAAACTCTCAGAGATACATTTAAGATATTACAAACATATGCTTAGGCTACCAATAAATACTTCAGTTAAGCGATGAGAAACAATGACAAATACACATATAAAATGAGGAAGAGGAAAACCAAAAAAGACTTGACTAGAAATAATAAAATAAGATAAATTTTATTTAAGTATAAATGATGATATAGTAGGGGATAGAGGCAATGACGTAGAAGGATCTATATAGCCGACCCCACCTAGTAGGATAAAGCATGGTCATTGTTGTTGTTGGTTAGCTATTGTGATTGTTCTATTTAAGTTTTAAGCACGATTTTTCTTGATGAGTGTGCACAAATTCTTTAGTATTTTTCCATCAACAAAATACTAAAGCAAAATAACATCCATTGTAGCAAAAGATGGAATCCGCTATCCTAGTAGCCTCACACGGTCGGTCCTATGACTATCTATGAGGAGGTAAATTGGCAAATTGTAATTGGCCACTACGGAGGAGGGTATTTTTCTTGATTTCGTCGAGATTTGACCTTGCCTATTGTAGCAATATTTGCCCCATAATAGCCAACTCAACCTTACCCCAAGGGTTGCAAAATAACATCCAATGACTTACAAAGTTTGCGCCTATGAGTTCTTAACATTTTTCTCTTTTTTCTTATTGTTATATATTTTGTATAAAGTACAAAATTTCTCCATCTTTGAAAAAATAATTGATAATAAATTTCACGAGTAATTCACTTAATGAATCAACAGACCGTGAGTAGGAGCCAAACTCCTGCAACGTAAAATAGGTTTATTTGTTTGTTGTTTGTGTTATTTTATTCTATTTTTATTATATATAACTCTTGACACGAACAATTGAATCCACACACAAGTAAACATGTACTTAACAAATTTTTATTTGTCCTTCCACTTCTAATAGAAAAAAATTTAACTACAAGTACAAGCCATTTCACCCATTTCCTCTAACCTATTTTAATCTAATCATCCATTCATAGTGGTCTTATCAATTTGTGTTCAACAGTCAACTAGTCTTTTCCAATTGGTCAGAGACAAAATGAAAGGATTTTCTAAGCATGCAAGAATTGTGCTACCGCATATGGATCGTAAAGAATCAAACAACTCTAATCATAGGATCTTGTTATCAATGTATAAGAATTTATGAAAAACAGATGAAATAAATATAGAAGTTGTAAATCCTAACTTGAATCGAGATTTATCATCATCCCTTGATGTTTCAAAGCAACCTGAAA
>JBBMKF010000065.1:5943498-5960316 GCA_037834155.1 Curcuma caesia | reverse complement strand
TTTGACTTTAGTGAAATCTTTGTGTGGTGACTCATGAAGCAACTCATGTATTTTAGTACAATCTTTGTTGGTTTGTAATGAAATTTACCTTATTAGTTATTTGTTTATGTGTTTATAACTTTGCATATTTCCATTAGATAATTTTGACATGAACAACACACATGACCATACTCACATTTAACTATTTCATTGTTTATATCTTGTGAGTTGTGAGAACCTATCTAGTTATCCTCTTTCCCTCATGCTTTCCTAATAGCCAAACAAATCATTATAATATGCAATACAAGACTAAAATACAATCTACGACTTCAAATGAAATCCTCTTATATGGTTTCATTAGTTCTCCCAAAAAATTTCTCCAGATGCCTTAATTAAAATAAAATCTTTCTTCTGCATAAGGTGGAATACGCCACTTTAGCGGCCTCATACGATCGACCCCATGATCCAAATAGCGCCATTAATATTATAATTTTGACCGTCTATATCGATGATATTCTTTTAATGGGAAATGATATGTAAGATACTAAGATAAAAAGAAAATCTCTCAAATCTCTCAAGATCAATTGGTCATTGAAGATTGATAAACCACGTTACTTTCTTTCTTAGAATACAGGGTGCTTATAGATATCAAGGAATATCTTTATCTTAAAATAATGCAATGGATCACTTGTCAGAAGTCAATATACTTGGATCTGAACTTATAAACAGTTCCATGATGTTTAGAAGTAGTGTTTACAATCCAATAATATATTAAAAAATGTTTTTATCCATTTGAACATTCTGTACATTCCAAAGGCAACTTGCAACATGAAAAAAAAAATAAAATCAGAACATACATAACTTGTAAGATAGATGTGGATTAAGTCCTTCATATGGTACAGATAAAAACTTTGAATTCATAAACTGTATATTTAATTTCAGGACAACAATGAGATATCTCATATTCAGACAAATCAAAACTCTACTCATATTAACAGTGGACAATCATACTCGTCTCCCCTCTGCAAGTGGTGGCAACACAAGCTGTGTATGGGTTTGCATTACAATGACATGGCCTCAATATGAATAGAAGACAGTACGCGCCAATTCACCCGTATTGAACATGTATCATACAGAGAAAATTCCGAAACTTGAAGATAATGGATGGTACAATGAAAAGAGAACTAAGTGTTCATCCTTGGAAGCAACAAAGAACATGTCATGGACACATCACAGTCACTGCACTAATTGCCTCTTATCCTTGTCTTGCTCCAACAGAAGAACCCCTTGCTGCTTTCAGACGAGCTTGCTGTCCCTCTAACCTTGCTTCCAGCAATCTCACCTTCAAAGTGTCCACACTTGCATCTGCTAATTTTTCTGAGAATCTAGGTTTACTAAATTGTGATTTGTGCCAGTCGCTGCACTCTCTAGTTGAAGTTGATTCATCCTGAAGACCACCTGAAGCAATAGTCTTACTTTCTTCAGTCTTATTCCTTGCTGTTCCATTAGATTCAACAGTTTTGCATGGATCCTTTCTTTGTTCTCCATTCAAAAACTGCATTTGGATTCCATAGAATCCAGTTTCATCCTTCTCTTCCTTGGGCTTTGTTGTATCCAAGTGAGTTGAAATCTGATTGTTCTTTATCTTATCAGAAAATCCTATCTTTTCCTCAAAAGTACTGGAAGAATCTAGTTTCGCTGTGATATTTTGGCCATTGTGATTTAACTGGTCAATGTTATCATGGTTAGAACTCATGTTTAGCTCAAAGCAGTGTAAATCACTTTCAACAGAACTGTCAAGTTCCTCATCATCGTCATCATCTGCGTCTTGAGGAGCACTAGTCCCATTCAAGTGCATGGACTCGAGGGATTGTCGTCGCACTTTGTTTTCTTGCTTTCCATATTTCACAAATGGATTTCCATTAACCAAACCATTTGACCGACTAGCTTGAATAAAGGCTTCAATTTCACTTCTTAATCTATCTATAACTAGGTTTCTATCATCTATTTGAGATTCAGCATCCTTCATCTGCTCCCTCTCATCCAGCCATGCTTCTGAAATATGAAGTAGCAAACTGTCAACTTTGGAGTCGCAAACATTTGAAGACTTTTGCCTCGACAGCCTCACTTCATATTCATAATCATTGATTCCCTCAGCAAATGCACCACAGAGATCGTCAAGAAGGATGTTTGTCTTTCTCAAGTTTACTAAATCTTTTGCAGCCTTCACCATTGTTGTTTTTGCTTGAGACAACTCTTTACCAAGTTTTCTATGCAAATTCTCAGAGCGTCTTCTCAACCTTCTCTCATCTTCAAGATCATCCCTTAATGACAGTACCACTGCTTTGATCTTGTGTTGCTCTTTGTTCTTCTCAGCTATGCTAGCCTCATTCATCTGTTCCACTAAATGATCAATTTCACTGCGATATGCATGCTTCTCTTGCATCAGTTCCTGAAGCTGTGCATGTGCATGTTCTAACTCTACCTTTAATGCTTTCACTAGTGCTGCACTGGACTCATTTTGTTCTTCAAGGCTCCAAATGTGATTGAATACTTTCAAAAGTTCTGTTGATGTCTTCAATCTATATCCCTCATCTCCCAGCTTATCCTATAGATTGACAACACTGATAGGATTAATGGCTTGGTCAAAATAAACAATCTGTTATATGCAGTAAAATGACCAAAAACCACAAAGTTAAAGACACTGCTAGATCCAAAATTCTTGTTAGACGGAAGATCAGACAATGCATACGGAAACATGGTTGATAGTTTTTATGGCAAGAAATTCCATTGTGTAGACAGTGGTGTATTCATTCACTTAGATTAATTGTTGAATCTTTTGGTTAGTTTAGTATGTTCCAAGCAATCATGACATGAGAAAGTAACCCCTTATGGTGCTAACGAGAAAAATGTAATAACACGAGGTAATAGCATGATACAAGCATTACCTTTGATGAACTCGCATAATATGTAGGAGAAAAAGGCTGCAGGATTTGAGTGTTCTTTTCCTTTAAAGTAAGGTGCCTATTTAATGAAGCTTCAATGTGCTTCCTCAAACTGCCTGCACTCTGAGGCTGTCATAAGAAAGCAGAGAACAATAGATTACTTAAAATAGACATGTAACTAAATTAGTAGAGTGCAGGCATAAAAAAGCATAGAACCATAGGCTACTAAATTAGCAAACAGTTGTACAAGATAAAATGCAAAGGGCAAAAAGCAAAAGAGCACCCTTTTTTTTCAACATCATCATCAAAAGGGAAACTATTTTGATAATTCTCAAATGGTTGTTTTTATTATATCTAATATATCCATTGTATCCCTCATCATCCTAACTTATTGAAAAAACGAACAGTTTGAAGGAACCTATTCATATCGCTAGTTTGAATCAAAATAACCTACTTTCTAAAAAAAAGTATTTGAATGTTAATTTCCCAAATGTTGACTATTAATTGGTTGGTTAGGAATATGTTTATCTCAAATTAACAAAAGTGGATAGTTTCATCGACACTGTTTATTATTGTTTGAGAATTTCAGATGTAGAGTGCATTATCATTTGCTCAACTAAAAGGTGAATATCCTCTTGTTGCAGGTCTAAGACTACAGTAGACATTAGAATTATTTGTATTTCAAATTAGTAAAATGTGAACACTTTCAACTTTTAATAAATTAGGGTAAAGACTGTGCAATAGACATAATTGAACTGCTACAAGTTCCACCAGGATTCAATACATAATATGTCCACAAGAACAAAATCTTTGAGAATCTGCAAAGTCAGCACTCAAAATCTAGTATGAAGCCAAGAAAGAACATCTAAAAGATGCTAGTTCTTTTGGGAGGAGATGTTTTTTTTTTTAAGAAAACCACATGAGCGGGATCGTAGAATTGGGATAACATCTAAGACTAGATTATCAAAAAGGGAGATCCAAGTCCAGAACTAAAGCTCCTCACTTTGGAAAACGTACCTCATCAAGAAATGACAGGATTTCTCAGGCTTCTCAATAAAAGTCTAAAGGCACACAATGCTCCCTACGCTCATGCATCAATCTTTATGTACAATTAAGGCTACATATCCATGCTACTAAGGTGATGCTTAGCTGTTCTTATAGAGCAACTGAGTTCCAAATTTTAATAAAAGTGAGACCTCATTTAGGTATAACCATTGTTGGAAAACTTCTCTTGATGAGATTGGTCTAACATGTTCAGTCCCATTGTTGCAGGTCCTGTTAATTGAATTGCTTTAATTTAATCATCGACAATTTACTAAACTGCATAGCCAACTTTTCCTAATACCCAAACTGCATATCTAACTTTTATATTTACCAAAACACATACCTATTTCCCATTATATCTCTCCTTCATCGGCAATCGACTAATCCTAACTCAGTCGACTACTATGTATCCAATGCTCCATCAGTGGACTCTAGTCAACTATGCCAGTCGATTACAAAATTTTTGTTGGACTATCACAAACCTGTATCTTGAGCCATCAGTTGACCATAACAAATTTAATATTCCAATCCATGTCTAAGGGCATGATTACACTCAGGAAGCTGCAAGGAGTGTAATGAGCTAGGTTCGAAATGTTTCTAAGGTGCCTAAGGTCATCAGTGAGTTTTGACCAAAACTCACTAATGAACCTATAATGCCCGAAATTTTAAAATCTTAACATGGTTTGAACCAGGAGAATCCTAGGAACTTTTGGTGGAATCTTAGGAACTTTTTGGTGGTGTTGGTGAGTGAATATGATATACCTACGTCCTCTAATGAGTTAATAACAAAACATCTCAAGGTTGTGCCAATTTTAAAAACTCATAGCTCATTATTTAGGCTATGAAATGCATATCTAAGGGCAATCATACTTACCAACACCATCAAAGGATTTCTAGGATTCTCCTGGTTTAGACCATGTCATGATTTTGAAATTCTAAACATCGTAGCCAATTTTGCTCAAGGACAAGACTTGGGAATTCATAACTGCTTTTAGTTTTGAAGCAACCCTCACTTCACACTTATATAGATGATCTTCAACAATAAGTATGATGTAATACTCCATCGTACATTCAAGAGTACAATATACAAATCATTAAGAGCCTTTGTTCAATCTCTACCCATGTACAGGTCACGGTTAATTTGTCTTAGGAATGAGTTAAGAGTAATTTAATCCTAAGTATCTCAAATCTTATAGCTTAGTTATCCCTTTTAAACCATAATCATGGGATCCACAATCAACATAGTTAGGTTGTTATTACTCGATTCATATGTTGGGTTATAGATCTATTCACCTATACAAATAGTTAGTCTTTGGGTTAGCACTTAGTAAGTGAATCACACATAGTATGAAAATCATACTACTAAAGATGAATTGCTTAATGGCTTAATGGTATTACGTCTCCAATGAATATGTTGAGACTTACCAATGTACATGTTACTTTGTGCTCTCCTTATAATTGTTTGGCTATCGCAAAGTATTATCACTTTCAGTACAAATTTTGTCCATCTCAAAATTTTCTCCAAGTTACAAATCCATTCTGCTTTCCTCAACTATGTCTAAAGCTATGAACTCATACTCTATAGTAGACCAAGCCATGTAAGTTTGCTTTAAAGACTTCAAAGACAATACTCCTCCACCAATGGTAACCACTCAGATATGGAGTCCTTTATGTTAGATACCTAACTAACGTTGTTGTATCCTTTAGCACAATAGAATATCTTGACTAGTGTAATCTGAAGCTCATCATATACTTGAGGTACCTCAACACTTTTGTGTTTTCCAATAACCGTTACTTGGATTACTTGTATATCTATTCAACTTGTTGATTGAGTATGTTATATTAAGGTGAGTGTCGTTCATAATATATGAGATTGCCTATTATTCTAGAATATTCTAACTATGATATAGGTTCAACACAATTTTTCCCTAAGTGTATAATGAGATATCTATAAGGATTTTTAGTTTGAGATCATCGAAACCTTTATACTCTCTAAGCATAATCTCAATGTAGTGAGATTGCGATAATATTAGTGCCTTGTATGTCTTAGAGATCTTAATCTCTAGCATCACATCCGCTAAGTGCATATCCTTTATAGTGAAATGTCATATCAACATGTTCTTGGTCATCTTTATTACATTACGACCACTATCTCTAATTAGCATATTATCAACATGCAGGCATACTACTAAGTACGCTTCAAACATGCTCTTTATATAGACACACTTATCATACTTTTAGTTTAGAATCAAATTTGACAACAATACTTTGTCAAATTTCTCATGTCACTCTCTCAGTGTTTGTTTAAGTTCATACAAAGATTTAACAAGTCTACACAATTTGGTCTTTTGACCCAGAACCATAAACCCTTCAGATTGTTTGATGTAAATTTCCTCTTTGAGTTCTCAGTTTAAGAAGATTATTTTCACTCCCATTTAGTGTATTTTTAGATATATATCATAGCAATGGCTATGGCTATCACCACTTGCATCAACGTGATTCTTATCATAGGCAAGTATAGAAATAGTTAATGTTAACCCTTGGTCAAGTCCAACCATATATTAATCAATTGACTCATCGACTTTGTATTTCTTCTTAAGAATCCATTTATAGCATAATTGACTTATTTCCTAGTGGTATAGTGGAAGATCCATTTATGCAAAAAGATCTCTTTGAAAAATATTCAATTCCTTGACTTGAAAATTATGCCTTTATGCACATCCATGATTTCTAATTTGGGTATCAAAAAATGATACGCATTATTGTTGCTTGTATATCCGATAAATATGCAACCAACTATTTTAGACTTAATTTTATCTTATTTGGGTTTAAGTTCTACCTTAGCCAAAACATGGTACGTGTTATTGTTACCTTGCAATTTTAGTTATTTGTTGGAAGGTTTTCAACCTTTCCATAACTTATAGGGAGTTTCATTCCTCTCTCGGTGTGGTACCTTGTTCAGAATGTGGTAAGCTAAAAAAAGAGAACTTCCTTACAAGTTCTTGGGTATTCCTAAACGTATCACAAAGCATTCATTAACCTTTGTAGTGTCCGTTTCTTGTGTTCCATAAGATCGTTGAATTGATGTAAGGTGCAATCATTTAATGAATGATGGGCCATCTTGAAGTAAAATTCTCAAACAAAGCCCTACTATTCCCCTTTATCACTATGGATAATCTTGATATTAATTTTCAACCTCATTCTTTTAAACCTCATTTTTGTATTGTTTAAATACTTCTAAGGGCATCGTCCTCGCTTCTTAGCAAGTATACATAACAATATCTCATACAAACATTGATAAAGGTGATGAAATACTTGTTTTCCACCTCTTATTCACATGAATTTTAGATCACAATTATCATTGTAGATCAGTTCTAGAGGGGGAAGCAATGCTCCTTTCTATCGATACAAAAGGCAATTTAGGCACTTTAACATTTGCATAACTCTTGCACTTATATCTTGAGTTGAACTCAATACTTGACAACAATTCCAATTTTACCAATTTGCAGAAAGTGTTAAAGTTGACATGCCCAAAATGGTCATGTCATAATTCACACAACTCTATCAAATGAGTAATTATAGGAGTCTTATTGCTCAAGTTATAAGGGTTGCATTCAATTTGAATAACCCTCTCTCTAGAACTCTAGGTATTACTTCCTCACGAAGTCTTTATTCTTCGTAAGTATGACCTTGTGGACCTTGAACACTAGTTTAATTCCACTCTTGATTAGCAATGGTCTTGATATTAAGTTGTTTTGAATATGGAGATCATGTAAGACATCAACAAGTATTAGCTCTATTCCCAAGTATATCTTGAGCGTCATCTTGGCCAACAATCTCATATGAATACAATTATGGATAAGTTTCAACATATCTTGAATAAGAAGCTATTACATCTAGAGAGTTACCTTGTGGTTTTGAATTTCCATACTTAGTAAGCAATGTTTTGAACTGTTCAATTGTTGGTGTAAACCAAGACAATCATATTCCCACAATAGCATCCCTAGGCTTTTATTAGTTCTTTGTGATGCCCATTTTATCAATCCCTCCCCTTTTTTCCCTCGCAAGACCTAACTTGAGTGTCAGAGAAGTTTTGTTGAGATTCCCCTTGACTCCCTTCTAATCTCTTTTTTATAAGTGCAGTGCTCTCGCCAGTCACCCATTCCCACAAAGCCGAGGAGCCGTTTCAATCTGACTGTGACATCAACCCAACGCCTGCCAACCATTCCACACCGACCCAATAAGACATCCGATCAGCATGCCAAAGTCCTCTTCCCAAGGTCGGCCCACTGCTTGATCTCATCCAGATCACTAGGGATGAAAAGAACCAACAGTTTGCTTTGAATAATTTCAATTTTAATTGTTCTTCAAGCTAATCAATTATTCTTAGTGGCCATGAAGGATTTTTTTTCAATCGTTTCGATCAGTAAAGCTAAAAGGATCTTATTTTTTCTAATGAATCTTAATTTATCACTACTTTTCACATCACAAAATTCTTTCTCCCTAGTAGTCACTCTGTCTTGATAGATAGAGGAATTAACAAATGTCTATCAGAAGGCATATCATATCTGCCCTAGGAAACTACAAAGAAATATTTTATGCTCCTCTAGTTTTTTTACTTGAACCATAGTTTAGCTAAATATCAGGATCAAAGTTTCATCAACCGACATCATACAGCAAATCATACGATTTCAATATTATCATAAGTTCAAAAGTTCTCCAGTTTAAATTCATTAGCTCCAAATAGACAATTCAAGATCCAGGCAAGGAACAGTTCAAAGAACATTAAGACGAAGAAATCTAGCAACGCATAAGCTCAACGAGGAACTTAAATCTTACCCAATCCTCGTGTCCGCGTGACGTCGATGGATCGGGGCGGTCCACGAGCGCCTTCCCGTCGCGACGGTGGTGACGGACCCTGGAGTGTCGTCGGCTGGTCGCCGACATCGACAGGAGGTCCTGGATTTCCCAAAGTCCCGCGCCGAGTTTCCGTGCGGAAACGAACCGCCGGCTGGGCTCGGCCTCGTGGAGGTCCGGCGGCCCGGGCTCCTCCAGCTTCCAGGAAGGCGGCGGAGTGCAAAGGCCGCCCCTTTTGCACACCGAGACGACTCTCCTCAGCTTCACGCCCAAAGGCGCGTCTTTTGTACCACTATTTTCCTCACCATCATCGATTGCTGAGGCTGCTGATGCTGCCGCTGCTTTGTCCCCTTCCATCAACGCCCTTAAATCACTCGTCTTTCTCCTGCTTTAGAAAAAAAAAAAACGCCTTTTTCTTGGAGTTGGAGTCGACACGGATCGAGGTGCCCTCAGCTGGTGCCCCTCATCATGCCGGCTTGCTATCTTTTTGGACTCGCTTCAGTCTTCGCTCGGTACCAGTAGTGAAGCTACGGTGGTGCCAACTCCAGAGCAAAATAGACGGTTTCCTCCGGTGGACGGCAAAGATTCCTCACTGAAAAGGACCACAAACTTGTCGGAGTGGACCTCACGATCGCTCCCTCTCTCTCTCTCTCTCTCTCTCTCTCACGGGAAAATTCGAGGACGCGATCAGCTTGTGGGGCCGGGGTGGGGGGCCGCTAGGTTGGCGGTTCCAACCTTTGCAGAGGACGCGATCAGCTCTCACCGTGATTTACCTCCTTACAGATGGTCGGGGGACCGATCGTGTGGGGCCGCTAGGTTGGCGGATTCCAACCTTTTGCAGCATGAGGACGCGATCAGCTCGGGGGAATGAATTTTGATGAAATTCGAATAATGGTTATTGGGAGAGATTTGTTAATCGAATTTTGATGAAATTAAAATAATATTTTTTATAATAATTAATTATAATTTTTTGATTTTTTTTTGATAGAGATCATGAAAAAACACAGTTTATCATATTTTCCATATCAAACTAGCTGTCTCAAGGTTCTAGGTCGTAGGTTAAAATTTTTTAGATTTTTAATATATTTTTTTTAAATATAAAATTTTTGTTCATTTTTTTTCATTCCGACTTGAAACTGACAATGACAGATTTAATTTTTTTTAAAAAATAAAATATTAATTTAAAAATAGATTTTTATATAAAATTTAATTTTTTAACTATTAATTTAAAATAGATTTTTATATAAATTTAGTTTTTAACTTTTTTTTATGTAAAATTATTAATTAAAATTTTATATTCAAGTTTTATTAATAAATTTTTTTATAAAATTATTATATTATTTAATCTTTCTTGAGACATTGTTGAACGTAAATAAGACTTTATTAATTTTAATTTTAAAAAACTTCTATTCCAACTGGATGTCGGGTTGTGTGAGGCCGAGTAGTCCAAGCATGTCGTAAGGCGGAGCCATCAGTGAGGAGCTAAGAGGGTCGAGGGAGTTGGGTCATGTAAGGCCGAGTAGCTAGCACAGAGTAAAAAATAAACAAACAGGAGAGAGACATAAAATAGTAAAATTAGGACTAAATGCAATATGGCCTGCTGAACGATTTGATGAAGATCATTTCGCGTCAAGGTGACGGAGTCCTCAGGCTTCCTTTCTTCAGTAGGGTCACGGTTGTCGATGGTGCGTCTGGTATTAACCATTGTGATGTCTAGCTCAGTTTCCCACAGACGGCGCCAAAATATTTCGATTGTATACCGTCGACGGTCAAGCCACCAGTCAAGAATATGTCACCTCAACCGTTGTTGGCTCTGCTGACGAAGGAACTTGAAAAGAAGGAACTGAGCAAAGGGGTCAGCGAGGCACCGGGGATTCCCGACAGGCCACTCCGACGCTCAAGTTAGCAAAGAGCAAGAATGAAAAAGAAGATATAGTATGCGTGTGTAGAGAATTTGAGCCCCCCTTTTCTTCATACTTGCAAGGGTTTATATAGCAGTGGGTTGAGCACGATCTTCGGGAAGTAACGTCTGTGATTAACTGTCCAATGAATTGGTAATACGCCATTAAAGGCACTATCTCTGACGGTTTCTAACTATCCAACGGCCTGGCAGAGCTGATTATCTTTATCTAGCGGTTGTGGGCATAAGTGCGCGGGAATTTAGGGGACCGGGTTTGGAAATCTAGTAACCGTCGTTATCCTTTTGATGTTGAGAGACTTGGATGAGAGACTTGGCTGAGTGGTTGAGAGATTTAGACGAGTGACTGAGTGGTTAAGAAACTTAGCCGAGCTGAGCCGAGCTGTCGAGTGGCAGAGTGGTAGAGTTGTCGAGCTGCTGAGTGGACGAGTTGACAGAGTGGCGGGGTTGCTGAGTGATAGAGTGGTTGAGCTGCCGAGTGGCAGAGTGATAGAGTTGACAGAGCTGCCGAATGACAGAGTGGCTGAGCTAACAAAGCTGCCGAGCTGCTGAGTGGCAGAGTGGCCGAGCTGTCCAGTTGCTGAGTGACAGAGCTGCTGAGTGGCAGAGTAGCCGAACTGACAGAGTAGCAGAGTGGCCGAGCTGTGCCGAGCTGCTGAGTGGCAGAGTGGCCGAGCTAACAGAGTAGCAGAGTGGCGGAGCTGTGCCGAGCTGACAGAGCTGACAGAGCTGCTGAGTGGCAGAGTAGCCGAGTTGACAGAGTGACCGAGCTGCCAAACTGTTGAGCGACAGAGTGGCCAAGTTGTGCTGATCTGACAGAGCTATTGAGTTGCAGAGCTGCTGAGTGGTAGAGTGGCCGAGCTATCAGAGTGGCTGAGCTGCTGAGTGACAGAGTGACCGAGCTGAGTGACAAAGTGGCCGAGCTGCCAGAGTGGCAGAGCTGCCGAGGTTTGCACATATAAGTCTTCGGATAAGTTTTTTTTTCTCTTGACTTTTAACTTAATAGATCAGCGTGATTTTTGACTATATGTGTCACGTAGGAGCAGTAGGATTCCGCCGCATCATCTATCATATTCATCCTTGATGTATTCCTTTTTAACATTATCATATAGAACTTTTATTCTATTGCCTCAATGAAACTTAACAAATAACCTTACAGCATAAATTTTTCTGAATCATAACCATAGCATTCTTGTGGTTAGCACATTGGTTAGTTGCATATTCTGAGATTCAGTAGTTCAATAACACTTCATCTGCTTCTAGAGATTCATTTCAGAATTTTTATTGCTTTAAGAAATGTTTTATTATTCTCAGAATATGCACTTGATAAACTTTCCTGATTGGTTGCCCTTTTATCAGTTACAAACTTCTCTTAGCAATGAGAACAATCCTGATTTTGCAGATTGTATTCAGAGAGGACTTTGGAACTGAAGGAAGAGGAGGTTATTTTGATGAATATGGGTATGTCCACTGTTATGTTAGTTTTGCAAATTCAGAAGAATGCTTCCATATCAAAGCTAGCTAGGATTTGTCTATCTAGTTTAGAAACGGAGCAAGATTAACTTGAAATAAATTTTTAAGAGATAATATTGCACGTTCTTTATGATGATGAATCTAGAGATTCATATAGATATTCACATGCTCATGAGATTCACTTTTTATTATTATATATCATTCATCTGTGACTTTATGTTGCCAGAAATGATACAGCTTTCCATTCTGTAATTATGAGTAATAGTATGTTCTTCAGCTCCTAGCTTATTTGTAAAGCACAGGGAATCTGTTGCATAGTGCAAATTTTATTAGTTTATTACTAGTACATTAAGGTCCCTTAATGGTTTAGCTAATTCTGTTTTATGAATTAAATATTATAAGTCCCAAGACTAATTTCATATATAACGTTGCAGAATCATTCGTGATATTATTCAGAACCATTTGCTTCAGGTAATTGACAATATCAGTTAGTTCTTTTTTCAATTATATAATCCTCACTATGCAAATTCATTTCATGGAATAAAAAATTGAATGCTGCCTATGAGGAAATTGTTGGCATGTAAACTTATTCCAAAAGCCAAAGACAAGTTAACTTCTTCAACCATGCAAGGAAGTAGTCAAAATCAATTTGATTTCATGTGACTCTTCATCAACTAGGCAAAGTTCATTTATCTTCCTAAGTTCATTGAAACTCTTTATGACAAGAGTCATTAATATAGAAAAGATTAAATCCATTTGTCTTGTGTTTAATTATGTGATGTATTAATTGTAGAAGGATGTAGAAGCATGAGTCTAAGTGTATAAATAGGGACTTTTGTATGATGATCAAATGAAAAATAAGAAAGTCTCTCTTTCATTCTCTCTTCATACTCTCTCACAAAAGGTTTGCTTACATTCTTGTTTCCTCATCCTAGATCCACCAAATTTCCAACAGAAATATGCAATCTGGGTATTTATTCTTCAACAATATATTTATTCCATTATTATATATCTTGTTAAATGTTGATAGTCCGAAAGTGTTAATGGAAATAATTGAAGTGCAATTCAAATGGAATCACACTAGTGATGATGTTCTTGTCTATGTAGACAATAAAAATAATGTGATTTCATGATTGAAATATGTGATAGAATATTAAGTAACTTATAATGCTCTTAGTCATACTATAGGATGCTCAATGTGCACCTCTTCAAAAATATCATTGGATTTTTATGTCAAGTTGATGAAATGACAGCTATAAGACAACAAGGAGAGGAATAGGAAGACTAAAGTGATCTTAGCCAAGGGAGAAAAGTTGTCAAACTAATTATCACCATAAATTTGAATATATTCATATACCACCAAACGAGCTTTTAATAAATCAACAACACAATTTGGCGAGCATTTAAATGAGAAAACTCATCATCAGCCACAACAAACTTTTGTGAAAGGAGAGAAACTAGTTCTCATTTGTCATTAGAGTGAATAGTATTTATCTGGTTGATCATATCTTATTGTCACTCGGGATATAAGAGTATAAACATTTTACATTCTTAGTGATTGATTATGAGCATAAAGAAGGTACAAATGTAGCAGGGTATTTGGGTGATAGCGATGCATACGCATGGATTAAGGTATCAAACCCTATCAGTTACCATGGAAGAAATTTGTCATTTCACCTGCCACCTGACATTGAAACAATTTCGACACCTACTATAGTGGAGTTTCCTTCCTCTTGTTGAAACTCTAATGATCCCACAACCCACAATCAACCAAAAAGGATTTCCACGAGGCCTCTGCGATGGCTAGGCGAAGCAGTCACAACCTTGTGGCCAGGCGAGGTAGCCACGAGGTTACCATAAGGTGGTGACGACCTTGCCTAACCATGAGGATTCCATAAGGTTGTGGAGGCCTCGCCTAGCTGTAAGGCCAGGCCGCAGTGGTTAACCATTTTTTTCTTTTTAGTATTTTCCTTCCTTTCCTTTCTTTACGCATGCTTCCATCTTTTCTTCTTCCTTTTTTCCCCATGTTTTCAAACGTAAAGAAGAAAAATACCTTGTTGTAGCAAAGGAGTAAAGAAATGGATTGATAGAAAAAAAAAATTAAATATAATATAATTTTTAACTTTATAAAATATATTACAAATCAAATTATTATATATATAAATTTGGTTTAATTTTAAACTCGTTAAAATAAATTCAAATTAAATTCAATTTAAACCTACTTCATTCTAATCACTATATCTACTCGGTGGATTTCACCTAATCTAAATCGACTTTTACTTAACATTAATTTTAAAAATATTAGTTTAATTAACTAAATTAATTATTTAAAAATTTTAAAAATAATTTAAAATGTAAAATTTTTAAATAAGATAAAATTTAGTATCTAAATGGTTTTTTATGTGTTCTAATTTTTGTGATGCCAATAAAAATCATGAGAAATAGTGTTTGCATGCAATACCAAAACTAAGGTTTAACGAGATTGCGTCGAGCTTTTCCTGCTTTGTGTGTTCACGTAGCTTTACTTCATATGTCAATAAATAACTAGAGTTTGGGATAGCAATTTATTTAATTAAGTTAAACATTATTTATGTATTCTATTTTTAGTTTTTAATTAAAATTTCACTTAAAATATATTACACTTCTTTTGATATTAGTAAAGCCACATGTTATATATTTTACTAACCTATCTTAATTATTTGTGCAAATTTTAATTTGAGCTACTTTTATATCTTTTTTAAAAAAGGAGAGGGAAATATATTTATTTTCTTTTATCTAAATTGTTCAACATTTGAAACTTATAAACATTCATTGATTCAAACTCATTCATCCAAGAATTATTATATGTATAATACATTATATTAATAAATCAAAGTTATCATCCTCTTATATTTTTTACTATGCAATTGAAAATTTGGACAACACTTTTACATATTCTCAATATACAAAAATTATTTTAATTCATGAATAATTTTAAGTTTTCAAATAAATGTAACACAATGAATGCTTAAAATCATTAAAATATATTTGAAGATGTCAAAATCGAAGAATAATCTTCATCTTCATGTCAATTATAAATGCAAGTTTTCGAACTTTATGCCTCGTTAATAAAACTTGAAACTAAAGATCACCATTATAAATGCAAGTTATTGGATTTAATACCTCTGCATAACATTGTAATTAAGACTATTTAATTATGTGCAATAATAATAAAAATATATATCTTAATTTATACATTACTAATACTTGCCATAAAAAATTCAAGAAACACCAAATATCTCATGAGATAATATCAAAATTTAAACTAAATATTCAACATCTCAAATATAATTCAATAGTAACCATATGTAGTAATCAAATATTAATAAAAATATTTTTTAATTAATATATTTTATATTTTAGAAAGTATCAAAATCATATAGGCACGATGATAGGTTCACAAATATACGGCCGTCGTCAAGTAATAAAAAGATATCGAACCACAGGGACTGTGAAATAAATCACTAAACTAACACAAGAAGAGTGTAGAGTTCACGTAATTTGGGTTGAGATGGGGAAAGTGAGAGAGTGAAGTTGAGCTCCTAGACCTCAATCGAAGAAAAATCAACTAGTGACAGGATTTGAAAAACGATGCTAGGACTTCAGACTCTTCGAGATTGTGTTTGATTGACTATGGACTCCTTACCATTTCTCAATGTTTACACAATTGTAAAGATTATAACCAAAATATGCAATTAGACCTCATTAGGTCTTCTCGGAATAAAATCAATAATCCTCTTATATTATGATTACTAGTTTGAGATGACCCCAGATAGCCTAGTTATATCTCTCTCACTGTCACCGGACACTCCAGCATACTACTAGGGTCCACCCCTCACCGAGTACCCACTTAAGAACCTCTCCCTAATAATCAATAACCATTAGCTATCTCTCATAAAGATTCATTGTAGTCTAAGAATTTCCTCGGAAAGTCCGATTAAAGGTTCACCTTCTGTCACAAGGCACTCCAGCCATACGATTCTAAGATTTCCTTAAACCACAACTTACCCTCATCCTTATAGATTCATATCATTCATATTTATATCATCAAACAAACACAGGGCACAAATCCATAAAGCAAATGCATAAATATATCATAGAACATGGTAAACACAAATTCATAATTACAATCATCCACAGTAGTACACCTCGATTCCTCCTATATCCTAGAATCTGAGGTTTTACTCTATGACAGAGGGGATACAACACGAAGAAGATTGAAAGAAATACATTTTAGATCCTAAATCTGAGATAGAAAGAGAAAATAAAATTTATCAATGATTGTCGTCTTCTTCGCCTTGCAATCTCCTCGTCGACGGTGAATGGATACGATGGAGTAGGCCCGAATGGATGGATGGATCATTGATTCTTGCTCCGGATGGCAGCTACGGTGGCTCTCAATCACCTCCAAGGACTTCCCCACTTTTTTAGGGCAAATAAGGGGGGTATTTATGTCTCCGAAATCAGCTCTTCGCCACACGACCGTGTCTGGTGGCACGGCCCAGGGCACACGACCCCCATTCTATGTCACACGGCCGTGCCTGGTAGGCACGACTAGGGGCT
>JBBMKF010000065.1:5926422-5942973 GCA_037834155.1 Curcuma caesia | reverse complement strand
AAGGAGTCTGAACCATGTCACAGATACCCTAAGCCATTGTTCTTTGCTACTTACCACCGTGAGTACCAAAGTTGCAAGCTTTGAGGCTTTCGCAGACATGTATGTAGTTGACCCTTCCTTCAGAAGGATATTTCAAGAGGTAAATGATCATCACTGCCATGATTTTATTTTGCATAATGGTTATCTATTTCATAGATTACAGTTGTGCATTCTAGATTGTTCATTAAAGCAACAAATTATAAGTGAGTTTTATAATGAGGGATACTTTGATCGTGATAAGACATTGGCTCTTATCTCTTTTGACTTTTATTGGCCCATGTTGATCAGTGTTGTAGCTCATTTGTGAACCGATGTTATGTACGTCAACGGTCTAAGGGAGTTCTCACCCATGCAGGCTTGTACGCTCCCTTACCTGTTCTTGAAACTCCTTAGTTCAATGTCAACATGGATTTTATATTGGGCTTACCCCACGCCAACGAGCCTCGGACTCTATCTTAATGGTGGTTAATAGGTTTTCCAAGATGACCCATTTTATAGTTGTAGAAAGACTATGGATGTTATCCAGATTGTCCATCTTTACTTCAAGGAGATTATGCGTTTACATGGTATTCCTCTATCCATCATTTTAGATCGTGATACCAAGTTCATCAATCATTTTTGACAGAGCTTATGGGGAAACTGGGAACACAATTAAACTTTAACAGTGTCTACCACCCCCGACAAATAGTTAGACTGAGATGGTGAATTGGAGTTTGGGTAATCTTTTTGAGGTGTTTGGCAAGAACTAAGCCGAAGTAGTGGGATTTGACATTACCTCAATCATAATTTGCCTATAATAGATCAAAAAACAAAACTACAGTTTAAGTCCTTTTTGAGGTTGTCTATGATAGAACCCATAGATGGGGTACTGGACTTAGTCCCTATCCCACATATAGGATGTTTTAGTCCTAAAACAAATAAGATGGCAAAGCATCTTTGGGGTCTTCATGAACAAGTGAAACAAACTATTCATGAGAACAATACCAAGTACAAGATTCGGATTGACAGTTATCATTGTAAGGTACTTTTTGATATTGGTGATTTTATTTGGAATGTATTAACTCGTGATTGTTTTCCTATTGACGAGTATAATAAGCTTAAAGATCGGAAGATTGGACCTTATGAGATATTACAGAAGATCAATAATAATACTTACAGGTTGCACCTACCTAGTCACTTAAAGACTTCTGATGTCTTTAATGTAAAGCACTTAAGTCCTTGTTTTGTGGATTATGATGACACTACTATAAATGTGAGGACGAGTTCTTTTCAATCCAGGACAACTCATGCAAGAAGATTTGAGATAGATGACTCTGAGTTATCAGATTGCACACTGATGGCGCTGAGATACCATGAGTTGGTAGATCAACGCAAAGGCGGCAAATGATTGCAATATGTCCCGATTTGGACTAGATTTTTGTAGATTGCTTATTCTATTAGTTATTTTATTTAGGAGAGATTTTTACCTTTATTAGTTATTTTATTTAGGAGAGATTTTTTGATATTTTTTCCTTTTTTGGGTAAAATTTGGCGATAAAAGTATGACTTGTGGATTGATTTTAAGACGATTATCTTTATTTGAATTAATATTATTCAGTTAAATCAATAGAAGAATTATCTACATTTGATCATTTCCTATATCTTCCCTGAAAACTATCTGTTAGAACTAGCCTACAGAATAATCGTTATTCTGTCCTCCGTCAGAGAGTTCAGGGACTAAAGGTTATGAGAGTGCTCAATGTGTCAAATAGTAACCAAATGTGATTCTGAGTATTCTTTGTAAATTATACACAAGGTATCTCTACAAGGGGGGATGCTAAAATTTAGCAGACTCTAGTAAATCATAAATACTAAAAAGGGAGTTTGGAGCAAAAAAGACATGAAGAACTATCCAATGTTTTGATAATCGAACATAATAGTGAATAAAGAATCTAGAAGAATGATTTGACAAGAAGAACTAAGGAAAATGAATACAAATTAGCTCCAAAATTAAAAAAACTAAGATCATAAGGATCGAAAGACAGCTCGAAACTCCCATAAACAATTTGCAAAAAAAATGACAAGAACTGTCACAGTATATAACCATCAATTTAGTAACTCTTAATCAGCTCATGGAAGCAAACGAACCTAGAAGACTTGATGAACTGATATCTGACTGGTCGAGACCTCAGCGCATTGTCTCTGGTGCAAATACAAACAAGAAAATTGAGTAGCAAAGAAAATATTTTAGACTTTCTCACCCTCAAAGAATCAAGATGACGGCCAACAATCTTTCATCTTCTACATAATTCGTGCTTACAAAACGACGATTAAACATAAGGAAGACTATAAAAATATGTCCAAACAAGAACGAAGATGTCTTGCACACAAAACTCCTACCAAAACCCTAAACAAAAGAGGAGAAAAAAACATCTCAAATAATAACATAGAGATGGGGTTCAATCAACAGAATATAAAAAGATACAAAAATTCTTCTCCAGAAGTCGAGAAATTTCCAATTTCCAAACAACATAGCTACCAAGTAAAACGCAGAAATCGACATCGAACAGAAGCATAGAATTAGACAAAGCATGAAAATACCACATGACATCGAAAAGAAAGCCATCAATAACGAAGGAATCTGCAACCCAAACATTGAAGACACAATTAAAAACTAAAAAAAAAAAGGACCTTTCATCAATTCGGGGATACCAAAGAGCAACGAATGCAGATTCTAAGCGTTGGAGATTCCAATCAAAGCGATCGAAGCTACGGTTCTTTTCTTCGCCTTTTTTGAATATCTTCCCTTCCCGTCCTCCTCGCTCGCTCTCGCGGTCTGCGGCGGAAACCAGAAGCCACACAACACGAAGAATCAGAGAATGGGCGACGCGAATCGAGGCATAAATGAACACTTGTTTTTCAAAAAAACCCTTGAAATGTTGCTTATTCGTATTGGCCTGTACGTTTGCCTTTATCTGTAACCGTATGCAATCATCTGAATTACCGGATAGAACATCAGAAACTACAGTACAAATTCTTGGCGAGAGAGGACAAAACATCCTGTGATTATGAAACTCCTCGGGTCGTAAGTGCAAAACTTCAGAAAGAATCTAGGTGCGCACGATTAGAGTGGCGGCGTAGACTAGCGGGGCAGGTGGTGGAAAGGGGAATGCGGTCGCGAGGGAGAGGAGCCGACACGTCACCCGCTGCGTCAGATGCATCCACGGTGGTGGGACCCAAGTGAGCTGCCGCTACTCTTCTTTCTGGTTCTACGTGTACCCAGCAGTGGGTCGACCGGATCTTGGTTCGGAGAAAACGAGTCGGGAAGTTGGGGCCCACGGGCTCGCCCCACGTAGGTCCCCAAGGGTAGGGTCGACCGCACGGGGAAAGTTCCTCGCAAGTGTTTGTTGTTAGAGTATTTTTAGTATTTTATGGAAATAAGTATTTAGATATATTTTAAATAAAAATTAAACACTTTGGCTAATTTTGAAATTTTAATCGAATGTTTGTTTGTTTATACCTAGTAATAAGGATACAACATGTCATATTTATTATGGCAAAAGAAATGAAAAGTTATGCTATGAATTGACTTGAAGGAGGTGGCACACTATGTATACTTATCAATTTGTGTTAGGTCTTTCAGGTTGGTCCATCCCGTAATTTAGACAGATTTGATTGAAATTTTATCAATTCATTTTAAGATGAGTTCAGATGAGTTGATTCTACGGCCTTCGGTGGCAATCGACATGACCCCTCCGAGGGGTTCGACTCGATAGGGATATTTTTGATCGGAAATATTCTCAAAGTGTGTGATATGCAACCTTCAGGCCGACTGACCCAAGTGGGTTGACCGATCAAAGTAGGCTAACTAATTCCCCTAGGTACTTCATTGGTAGTATGTGGATTCTTATCCCAATACAAATAGCTAGGCCAAATATGTTGGGTTGGATCTGCTGGCCCCTTGATATCAAGTGGAGTTGTAGGGATTTTTTGAATTATTTGTTTCTCTTCTCTCTTCTCCCAATTGTAACTTCACATTCTCCCTTCTTCATTTCTCTTCCAAACTTGTTCACTTCGAGAGTATTGTTTCACTAAAACAATAGTCATTCGATCTCGAATAGATAGTCATTCAAGATTATAAGCAAAAGAGTATATATCCATCCAAAGGAAACCTACCTAAGCTTGATAGGTCCGAATTGAATTGGTTTCTAGTCAAGAGATCGAACGAATTCAAATTAGGAAAGATCCTCATTACACAATGTTGGTAGTAATCAAACTTTTCAGAGGACGATCCTTCATTTGCAATATGAAAAAGAAATTATTTATAAGAGAAGAGTCCATGGATGAGCGAGAGTTAGATCAAGGGAGAGAAGGATTAGAGGTCGTTACCCAGCTAAACACATCATACTTGATGACGAGTCCCAAAAGCAAAAGCCCAAGATGGCACATCACTCTCAAAATCTCTCATTGCTATTATGCCTCTAAGTTTTCAACTTTGTCTATGTTCCTTGCCCTTGTCTATCTCATGTTAAGTCTCTAGTCCAGTAAATGAATTAAAACTCCTTAGCCCTATGCCAATCAATTCTCTATGCCTCTGAGTCCATGATATAGTTTGTATTATCGTGATACGGGACCAAACAAAAATATCGAAACCCCCTCTATACTAATATAGCATAGGGAATGGTCTTGATCTTCTTTCTCAAGGAATGTAGTCGATGCATAACAAACCTAGGATCCAATTATTATTGGTTTGGGGTTTTGATTTTAAACTATAAATGCAGAAAACAAATAACGAAGACAACCTAATCTAACTTAAACTATGATTGCAACAAACTAAAGAAACACAAAGCATCCAATGAAACCTAAGTTAATCTAACCTATTTGCATCCAAAACAGAGTAAAGGAAATTATACTATGAAGATAAACTATCTCAAGCAATTGAAACACAATCAATACAAACTAATCTAAACTACTGTTGAAAACAATCATACATGAACAGTAACATCAAGTTCAAACTTAGATGCAATTCAGCAAACTACCACTCAAATGAATTCGAATTCAAATATATATGGGATTAAATCAAAATTCTATCGACAATTTAATTATAGGAAACAGATCAAGAAAAGAGAAATCTAAATATCAGAATTAGAGATGCAAATGAATCGAGCTAGCTCGCGAGCTTTTAGAGCCAGTTTGAATAATATTTGATTCATATTTGAAATTATCACATTCAAGCCGAACTCGAACATGCTTGATAATTTTTCAAGTCGAATTCAAATTTACAATATTTTATTCAACTATTCACAAGCTGCTCGTGAGCTTTTATTTAATTTTATTATATATTTATTATTTTCTATTATGTTATTCAGTCAATATATTTTAATGGGTTTGAACTTTGAATCCATTAACTCAGTAGCGCTCAATGGGTTAATAGATTTGCTAGGTTAACAAGTAATAGATTATATTTTATAATATAACTCGATCTTTTTACTAACCCTAAATTCCTAATCATTTCACAAACCCTATGGAGTATGAAATGTTCGGATGACGGCGAAAGGTAGGGTTCCTGCTGAGGTTGAAGAATGAAGACTATAGGGTTGTGTGATTGTGCTTCTGCTGGTTAGATCTAGAGTTGGTTGTTGGGGACAGAGAAGGCATTGGGGGACTACCTTTTCTGTAGTGGTGTTATCACTGTCACCGACGTTGAGAGTTCCTAGCGGCTCTGCTGCCTCCCCCCTTGTCGGAAGATCAAGCACAATTTCTCTTACTCCCCTTGCTCACGCTGAAGACCACACACAGGCTCTCTTTACTTTTGCTTGAAAAATCTAAGATATATGTCTCTTTTTTTTCTTCTCAATCTCTAATTTTTTTCCAGTAAAGAATTGATTCGACATCATTCTTATTTCTTGAAGAAACAATTGTTGAATATTGATTTTTTATGGCATAGTTGTTGAATTGGATAACTTTCAGAGTTATAATTTTGCATATTTAAATATAGTAATATTTCCATGTAAGTTATTTGAGTAATGTATTCCTTATTCTTAAAGATATGTCGATTAGGAATTTAGGATACCTTGAATACTTTATTACATTATTAATATTTTTTTAGATATAATTTCTCTTTTGATTTTTAAAAAATATGGTTGATTCTACTCCAGCAACAAATTCAGCTATTCAAGCTTTGTTAGATTCAAATAGATCCCAAAACAAATAATAGATAAAGGGGATAGTGTGAATAATAATTTGACCGAGGATAATAGTTTACTTCATAAGTCAAAGAAACAAAAGATGTCTCAATCAGTATGGTTAGACATGATTAAAGTTGAGGATTCAAAAGATGATAATATAAGTGTAAACATTGTAATCTATTCCTCGCAAAAATGAAGTCGAGTACTACAACATACCTGAAATGACACTTAGATCATTATACTAAACACTTAAGAGTCTAAAAAGAAACTTGAAAATAAACTCAAACAACAGCAACTATTGTTAGGCTTTGAAAGTGTTAAAACAACTATGTCACCTTTGTTACTTGATGAAAAATTTTATATGGAGTGCATGAAAGAAGCAGCTGCCTCATGGATTCTGATGCATGAACATCCATTTACATTATTAGAAGAAGAAGAAGGTTTTAATATGTTTTGTAGACATGGAATGCCTAAGTGGACTCGTATATAATAAACAACAACAAAAAAATTTATTTTGCAATATACGAAGCCGAGAAGAAAAAATTACATGGTTTGTTGAAAAATATAACAAAGATTAATCTCACAATAGATTTATGAAAGTCAAAAAATCAAAAAAATAGAGTACATGATTATCACTAATCATTGGATTGACTCTTCATGGAAATTGAATAAATGTGTTCTCAATTTTTTTTTCATATTTCTCCTCCTCATGGCAGACCTCAAATTTCAAATACCCTTCTAAAGTGAGCAAGGGTATGAGAAATTAAAAATAAGATATATACTATTTCTGTTGATAATGCAAGTGCTAGTGATGCTGTAATTAAATATATAAAGAAAGATTTCTTGAAAATAAATACAAATCTAATTTATGGTAGGAAATTATTCCATGTTTATTGTTGTGCACACATTTTAAATCTTATTGCTCAGGATGACCTCAATGAAATTGAGGATATTATTCATGTAATTCGTCAGAGCATGGATTTCATTAGAAGAATGGATGTTAGACTTATTCAATTTGTTGAAATTGTGAAACAATTGAAGTTACAAGAAAGAAGATTGGTTGATGATTGTAAGACAAGATGGAATGCAACTTATAAGATGTTGAAAACAACAATTGCTTTCAAAAAAAAATTCCAATATTTAAAGATCAGGAACCTAGCTACATTCTTTGTCCAACAGAATATAATTGGGAGAAATTGTATAAAGTATTTTCAGTTTTGAAAGTATTTTATGAAGCAATCAAAATTATTTTTGGAAGTAAGTATCCTACTGTCAATCTTTTTTTAAATGAAGTCTATCGAGTAAAAGTAATCTTGGATAAGATATCTTGTGATGAAGAAAAGTTTATTAGAACAATGGTGCAAAATATAAAGGGAAAGTTTGATAAATATTGGAGTGAGTGCAATTTATTAATGGTTATTAGTTCAGTTTTAGATCCTAGATGCAAAATGTGAGTACTTGAATTCACTTTTCTTTATAACTCATTTGAATCAGAGAGTAATATTAAAGAGGTTCAAAGGATTTTGTATGCAATTTATAAGGAATATTCAGATGCAGTTGTGGAAAAGCTTCAAGGATCAAAAAGCAACTCTGAATCTCAAGATAGTAACAATTCAACTCAAAGTAATACAGAGCATAGTACGTTTTCTTCTAGATGGATTGAATTCTCTTCTTAGATAAAAGAAATCGAAATGGTACAACCTGAAAAATTTGAGCTAGATGTGTATCTAAAGGAAGGGTGTCATAGACATAATCCAAATGATGCATTTGATGGTCTTGGTTGGTGGAAGCTAAATACATATAAATTTCCAGTGTTGTCAACTTTGGCTAGAAATTTACTAACAATATCCATTACCACAGTAGCTTCAAAGGCAACCTTTAGTGTTGGAAGTCATGTTATTGACAAATATCATGCTTCTTTAGCTCCTACAACAATAGAAATATTGATGTGCAGTGAAGATTAGTGTCAAAAATTACATGGAGTGACTAAAAAGACTATGGTATGATGTTAAAATATTTTGTTTATGTCTTTTTACTTCAAATCAAAAAATATATTTAAAAAATAAATGATACATTTTATCTTTATTATTGTCGGTTGAAAAATAACATTTGACAATTGATTTACCTATGGATTAAATTGATAATTAGAAATTGATCAATTATGCCACTTATTGAGGTATAAATTTAATTTTTAACATTTTACATTTGAGTTTACTAGCATGTGTAATCACTTGTACATTTCACTTTTTAAATTTTGCACAGATTAAAGAGCTGGAGCCATGGAAATATATATAAAGTTTTTTTTCTAAAGTATTTGTATTATTTTGTGTAACATGAAAATGCAATGGGAGGTGAACTTGGAAATTGGGATGCAACAAGAGGGATGGAGAGTTTCTGGAATGAACTTGGGATTTTTTTTTTTTTTTGATGCATCCCAATTCCCAAGTTCATTCCAATTCCCAAGATAGACTTGGGAATTGTTTGATTGTAATTTTCTTTAAAATATTTCTACATTGTTTGAGCAGTTATATAAGGGCGTAAGTTAAAGAATAATCTAAAGATCACATGATCCAATAATCCAAGACATCACCCTAGCATCTTTAATCTTCCATTGGACTACTTGAGTAGCATGTGTGGGGTTGGATCAGTGCCATCAATATGTCCTTATAATTCTTTTCTAGTAACATATAATCAAAATTGAAATTTCCATATTGAATAATTTTTTTTCGAAAATATAACACAGAATTCAGAATTATTGCCAACCATTTAGCAGATAAGAAAAACAACACAAGTACAAAGACAAGCAACCCAATATGGCTCAAGAAAAAAAAATACCAAAATATTGAGCTTTCTCTCCTTCCAAAATGTTGAGCAACCTCAACCAAAATACTGATGAAACCAGACTAAGCTTGTAATCTGCAGTGACTTGAAACTCTAAAAGAACAATAAAAAATTCTAAAACTCTTGAGATGAGGGCTCTAATACTATGATAATTTTTCTTGATTAAATGAATGTACAAGAATTAAAGGCCTATTAACATGTATTTTAATATCGATTCTTCTCTATTTACAGTCATATGTATTAATTATGACTGATTTCTCTCTATTTACCATCATATGAATTAATTATAACTAATTTATCTCTATTTATAGTCTTACACACTAATTAGGAAAATATAAAATAAATAGACCGTAAAAAATAAATATTTGCTATGTATGACAACATATAGTAGGCCGAGGTGGCAACCTATGTGGATGACTAGGAGACTAAGTATAAAACGGAAATGATGGCGAGAAGCATTATGTTTTTCTTACGTGTGCACATACTCTCATTTCTTTTCATTTCATTTTAGCAAGATTAATTTGAGTGTTAGAGGGGTCTGCGTCGTGACCAACTATAATTTCTTGATTTACCTCCTCACAAATAATCATGGGCCCAACCGTGTGGTACCGCTAAGGTGGCGGATTCCACCTTTTTGCAGAAGAGTGTTAGAAAGGTCAAGTCAGCCATTACTGACGCCCTTTAACCCGTGTTGATATGCAAGTGGTGTGGCAGATATTATAGGAAGCGAAGCATGCGGGATTTCAATTCTACTGATCGTGGCCCATTTAGAGAGGTTGCCTTCAATATTTCAGTAAAAGATGAAATCCGTCATCCCAGTGACCCCACACGATCAGTTCCTTGATCATTTATGAGGAAGTAGATCGAGAAACTGTAGTTGACCATGACGGAGAAGGATATTACCTCTCCTTCATCGAGATTCGATCCTTGTCTACTTCAGTAATTCTGTTCCATCATAACCAACTCAACTATGTCCGGAAAACAAAATTTCCCTTATCACGAAGCACCTAAAAGGTGATCACCATTTTGCCCAAATCCAATATCCTTTTCGATGGCACGTTCCATATCCTTTCTTTTTCCCAGCACAAAGAAGAAAAAAATTTAGGATGGCAGTCTCCAAGGCTGAATTCATACACTGATACATTAACAAAATCCAGTTTTCGAATTCAAACTGCTTCTGTACTTTTCCTCAAACAAGCTGCGGGCGAACAGCTCGAGAACATTCTGAATCACTGAACAGCAAATTCTCTACAAAGAAAGCTACAAAGTAGAAGCAGTGGGAAAAAAATAGTCTACAGTCCATGTGCTTACATCCTTTGGGGAGGGAATGGGGTGGGTTCCATTTTCTTTTATCTTGACTTATCATCATACCTTTGAAAAGAGACCCATGGGGAAGCGAACTTGAAGACTAATGCCATGCCTCCAATCAGGGTATCCAACCACCACGACCTGCATGTTCACAAGACGAGATTTTCAATCTATTGGAAAATTATGAAGCACTTTTATATTTATTAGCTCTTATGTTCCCAAGGTTGAGTTGGAGATTACTGAACAATAAACTTTTTAATTTTCAATATGCTTAGAGTAGAGTGAAGGCAGATACACACCTGCCTCTTCACCACCAATTTAGAATCTCCCCCTTTGCCTCCTATTGCTGCACTTCAGACATTCAATCCAACTCTTGTTCATCTCAGTTTCTCGTTGCTATCTTTTGTCACTGAGCCTCCTCGTTTCAAACGTTACATGATTAAAAATCCTCACATACTTGCATTCATGCTGTTGACTACTTGTCCATGGCAGAGCTTTGCCTGTGCCATTCTTTATTCTGAATATTTTTCTGTGTCTTTTTCCAATGCTTCAGCAAAACTCCTATCTTTGCTCTGGCTGCTGCAAGTCATTGCTGCAATGATATTGCAGTCTGATGTGGACTAGAATATCAGGAAGAAAAGTCCAAATCAATGAGGCTGTGAATTGCAAGGAAAACAAAAGGCCTTACTTGAGAGGGCAGGCAGTAGGCCTACTAGTGCCGAAGCCATTACTGAATCGAGTCGCATGCAGTAGTGTGCATGCCATTTTGGAGCTTTGTTAAATCTACCACCAAATCTTGTAGCTGTGTTGACGTTAGTGGTGGAGGAGTTGTCATGGCCAATTGTCTTTCAGTCTGTGCTTCTGAACCGGCCCTGCTGCTTTAATAAGCAGAAAAGAGAAGATTGTGAGTTAATATATTCAGAACACACACACCAAAAAGTGAGATGAGCTTGATGGAGGAATAAAATCAGCTCAAGTGGCGTGTATAAAGCATGGGCCTTTGATTACTGCATCATGCATGCTCTGGTCCTATCCCTCTAGGCTAAAGTTCATAGGATGAGTGCATGCATGCAACGCAGGGTCCTCTCCTGCATCACTTAACTTTATCCTTCAGGATGAACACAGACGCCATAATCTGTCTTGTAGTCATCTCTATTGCCAATTGCATCTTCTCTGTCTCTGAGGTTCCACTCCAGTACATACTTTGGGAAGAAGACTTTAGACGTAGTTTCGTATGGATTTTGCAGATATGTCTGACAAAACTACTGGATATTGCCATAATTGATCGAAGAGTAAACTTGTGAACAATGTGCTGAAACTGAAACTGAGTTATTCAATGTATCTAGTATGGTCAGTCATTGGAGTTACTGAATCATTAAATTTTTTTTCAACTAGATTCTCCTCTTTCCTCTTCCAAAACATCTTCCTTTTTTTTGTGTTTGGATTTTGGATGTTCAAGAGCATGCTGAAACAACGCTTCCATGCCCTCGTGGACCATTCCACAACTGACAACCAGCTAATCGGTACAGAACGTGGCAATGCTGCAGCAATGGCGTGAGGAGGATGAGGAGGAGGAGGGTGGGGAGAGGCGCATGCAGCGTCCACCAATTAAACAGCACACCCAACGCAACCCACCTTAGTACCTTACCTTGGGAGTTGGGACTCCCAACCCTATAAAGAAGGCGATTCTCCGTGCTCCGAAGGAGGCGGCGGCGGCTTGAAAGGGGTGGGAGTTGCAGACCCTTTGGCACATGAAGGAAAGCTGAAGGAGGATGCGGCTTCAATCCAAAGCAGGTGCGGTGCGGTTCGTCTCTCTGTATAATCTGTGTTCTATTGCCGTCCTCGGTGCTTTTAACGCATATCCTTCCACCGCTCCTCCACTGTTCCATTCTGTTCTCGGTATGTTTCTCCATTTGCATCCATCATGATCTTCACTGAAAAGCGGTGTTCCTGGGCTGCCTTGTCCCTTTCCATGCCACTGTAGATGTAGAGCGGATGGAGTAGGTCCTCTTCCCCTTGAATCGCAATCGGAGGGAGTAAATCCGCCTTGGTTTCTGTTTTTCCCCCCTGTTTTATTTGTTTCTGTTCGATTGCTTGCTTTCATCCCCTTGGTTTGAACTGGCTGGTAAATCCGAAGACGCGCTGTAGGTGTTCGATAATTTGTTGATGTGAATGTCCTTGGCTTGTCTCGTCGACAATTCGTATGGTTTAAATAATTGCTACAGTCTGAGGCGATCAGAGATCGGTGGCCATCGCTTGTACGCAATCTTTCCGTATCAATCCGATGCAGAAATTTCGATGGCCTTCTTTTTGTTATTCTGTTTTCCCTTCCTTTTTTGGTAGATCTTTCCTTGTTGTTCCATTTTTGCCGTCAAATTTGCTCAGCATTCCGTGGCAGGGACTTGGTTTTGATCTCATCTTCCTCATGGCTGGTGAAGCATCGTGCGAGGTTGCGGTGTTCAAGGCCGTGGCCGGAGATAGAGACGGTGGCGATCGGGAGGACACATTGATCTCATTGGACGCGATTTTGCCCGACGATCTGCTGGAGAAGGTGCTCTCCTTCTTGCCCATAGCCAGCATCATCCGGTCGAGCTCCGTCTGCAAGCGGTGGTACGAGACCGTGCACTCCGCGCAGCCGTCGTGGGCAAAGATGTCGCCGCAGAAGCCATGGTACTTCATGTTCACCTGCAGCGACGACGCCGTGTCCGGCTACGCCTACGACCCGAGCCTCCGCAAGTGGTACGGCTTCGACTTCCCCTGCATCGAGAAGAGCAACTGGCTGACGTCCTCCTCCTGCGGCCTGGTCTGCGCCATGGACAGCGCGGACTGGAGCAGCGTCTTCGTCTGCAACCCCATAACGCGGGACTGGAAGCGGCTGGTCGACGCCCCCGGCGGGCGTTCCCCGGATTACAGCGCGCTCGCGGTGTCGGTCGACCGGCGCACGCACGGCTACACGGTGGCGGTGGCCAAGTGCAAGCAGGTGCCGCAGGACTACTACCAGTGGGACTTCTCGATCCACGTCTACGAGTCGGCGACGAGCGCCTGGGTCACCCGATTCGCCCAAGTCCTCGCCGGGTGGAGGAGCGGCGACGAGTGCGTCATCTGCGATGGCATCCTCTACCTGTTGATCTACTCCACCAGCGTGCTCCGCAACGTGGAGTCGCGCCATTGCCTGGCGATGTACGACCTCGCCGCGCGGCCCTCCTCTTCCGGGACGTCTCTGATGCAAATGGCTATCCCCGCGCCCTGCTCTCTCACCTGCGGCCGATTGATGAATCTCCGAGACAAACTGGTGATGGTCGGTGGGATAGGGAAGCGCGACCGGCCGGGGATCATCAAGGGGATCGGCATTTGGGAGCTGGAAAAGCAGGAATGGTGGGAGGTGGCTCGAATGCCGCACAAATTCTTCCAAGGCTTCGGTGAATTCGACGACGTCTTCGCCAGCAGCGGCGCCGACGACCTAGTCTACATACAGAGCTTCGGTTCTCCGGCGCTGCTGACCTTCGACATCAACCAGAAGCTGTGGAAGTGGTCGGTGAAGAGCCCCGTGACCAAACGCTTCCCCCTCCAACTCTTCACCGGCTTCTGCTTCGAGCCCAGGCTCGAGGTGGCTTCCTGATCTCTTCCTTCGCTCCTTGCTCTGCCTTTTGATGCCACAGTTCTTGGCAAGGAGTCGTCAAACTCTAGTTTTGGCCACACAGCATGCATACTTTGTTCTGAGAGTTGAGACTCCATGATTTAGTTATCATCCATTCCTCCATTTGATTCAAAACACACAATTCTGTTCTATCCCTTTGCTCCCTCCAGCAAATTGCTTCAAGCAGCTGGTCAGTTGGGGCAAGGCTTGAAAGGCTCCTGGGGAAGAGCAGCGTAAAAATGGCAAAGCGAAGAGGAAGAAAAGAAGAAGGCAGTGCGTTCAAGATCAGCTTTTGTTGCGGTGGGAAGTGACCACCTTACAGCCTTACAACCAGCAGGCGAGGCAGGAAGGACCATTTTGGAAGGGAGATCTGTGCGCTGGGGGCCTCTCCACAGCTCTCCTCCCCCACTTACGGGCAGGGGCATGTCAGCCGCTGTCCTGCATGCCCACAGGTCTGGCCTGACTTCTGACCTCCACTGCCCTTTCCTGCGCCATTAACCCAGCCATCAAAAGAAGCAGAGCAGAGCAGAGCAGCGCCATGGCGGTACTGCTGGCTGGCTGGCTTTTTGAGTTGTAACGGCAGCTGCCCCGCCTCTGCTGCTCCTACTCCTGCTCCTCCTGCGCTGGCGGAGGCCGTAGAGAGTAATCTATCCTTCTTATCTCGTAACAAGGGATTTTATTTCGGCAAAAATAAAAAAGAGCAATCAGTTTTTTTTAATCAAAAAGAGCAATCTATCCTATTTTATTTTTTTATCAAAAAATATTTCATTCTATTCTTCTATAAAATCGGAATCTATCATTTTAGTGATCTCACACACACAGTCGATTTTACAATCATCTTTGAAAAGATAAATCAAAAAATTATAGTTGATCAATGGAGATACAGTATCACTATATTGATAAAAGTTTTAGTCAACAGAGGCACGGTACCACTGTGTTAATAAGAGTCAACTGTCAAAATAGTATTTCAGTCAACAGCTACCTATGTTGCTAAGAGGACTCGAATCTGAAATCTTAAATAACACATGTCAGTTTGATAAAAATATTTCACCCTATTAATCTAGGTAAATTGACATGAATATTCTCTAATATATTAGACATTATTATCTTTATGAATTAAGTAGTTAGTTGTATAAATATTTATAGTTTTATAGTTGTTACAAGTTGAGTATTATTAAATAGGATAAATATAAATTATAACAATTATTATTTGCAATTGATATAATATAAATGTAATTAAATAAGATAAGTTTGAATTGTAATTATTATGCTTTGGTAATTGTTATGACATTTTAAATTGATTACATAATTGTATCAATTAATTAGTTGTATTAGTAATTATAGTTTCGTAATTGTTATATCATGAATATTATAAATAGAATAAATTTGAATTATAAAAATTATAATTTGTAATTAATATAATATAAATGTTAATGAATAAGATATCTGAATTATAGTAATTATAATTTTATAATTATTGTAACTTTTTAAATTGGTTTCGTATAGAACAAGTAAGCCCGTCCAAACAAATCATTATTTAAATTTAAAATTCGATTTGTTAAAAAAATCGAAAAATCGAAACCGATCCATGGAAAAAAGTCAAAATTGGCTACATAGTAGCCTTAAGGACAATTGTACAATTGTATGAGGGGGACGGATGGAATGAGTGCACGCTAAATAAACAATTGAAAAGAACTTTCCTTTCATAATTTAAATAAAAAAATATTTTTTTTTTATTATTGTCCATTTTATTTTATTGTTTTCTCTCGTAAGAGTACGATGGATTCATGTCCAATCATGGATCACATGTCGCCCGTCCAATGTATCGAGTGCCATTCAGTAATTTTTGTCCTTTTGCGGTCCATTTTGGAATTTTTTTATAAAGTTAGATATTCAATTGTTCAAAAGCGGTGGATATAGGGGGGCTGGGGATAAGTAAAGTTGTCAAACTGTTATGTAAAAAGTAGAATTCATTACCTTAGCGGTCTCACACGATCGATCCTATAACCATTTATAAGGAGGTAAATCGAGAAACTGTAATTGATCACGACGCAAGAGAATATTACCTGACTTCGTAAAGATTCGAACTCTTGTCCTCTTCTGCAATTCTGCTGCGTCGTAATCAACTCAGCTATGTCTCGGAGACAAAAGTTGTCAAACGAATCAATTTACGATCGACGAGAGTTCATTTCTTAAAATTCATCATCTAATGAGTCATTGCGAATTGATTCATCAATTTGATAGATTAAAAAATCTCTAACTTAACCCCATTCAAAATAATAAATATTAAAAATTTTAAATTTGATTATAGTTTAAATGAATTTAGTTGAAAATTTTAAATTTAGATTGTGATTTAGACGTGTAAATCAACTAATCTATGAAATTTTTTATTTTAATTTTTTTAAAAAATAATTTTTCTCATCTTGTGGATCCATTCAAGTTCACTATGAACCAATCAATGCAGGGTAACGGACGATCAATCTACCTGAATCCACTTTAAATAAGTTGATAAAATTTTAATCAAATTTGCTTAAAGTATTTAACGGGTCGGATTAATCT
>JBBMKF010000065.1:5899324-5913704 GCA_037834155.1 Curcuma caesia | reverse complement strand
ACTCATGTTATCTCAGTGCCATCAGTGTGCAATTTGAGAACTCAGAGTCATCTATCTCGGATCTCCCTACATCAGTCGTCCTGGATTAAAAAGGACTCGTCCTCAAATTTATAGTAGTGTCATCATAATCCATAAAACAAAGACTTAAGTGCTTTACATTAAAGACATCAGAAGTCTTTAAGTGGCTAGGAAGGTGCAACCTATAAGTATTATTATTGATCTTCTGTAATATCTCACAGGGTCCAATCTTCCAATCTTTAAGCTTATTATACTCGTCAATAGGAAAACAATCACGAGTTAATATAGTCCAAATAAAATCACCAATATCAAAAAGTATCTGACGACAATAACTGTCAACTCGAATCTTGTACTTGGTATTGTTCTCATGAATAGTCTGTTTCACTTGTTCATGAATACCTCGAATATGCTCTACCATCTTGTCTGTTTTAGGACTAAGTTCAGTACCCCATCAATGAGTTCTGTCATAGATAACCTCAAAAGGACTTAAACTGTGATTTTGTTTTTTGATCTATTATAGGTAAATTATGCTTGAGGTAATACCAAATCTCACTACTTCGGTTTAGTTCTTGCCAAACACCTCAAAAAGATTACCCAAACTCCGATTCACCACCTTAGTCTGACTATCTGTCTGGAGGTGGTAGGCACTGTTAAAGTTTAATTGTGTTCCCAGTTTCCCCCATAAGCTCTTCAAAAAATGATTGATGAACTTGGTATCACGATCTGAAGTAATGGATAGAGGAATACCATATAAACGCACAATCTCCTTGAAGTAAAGATGGACAATTCGAACAACATCCATAGTCTTCCTACAAACTATAAAATGGGTCATCTTGAAAAATCTATCAACCACCATTAAGATAGAATCCAAGGCTCATTGGGTGTGGGGTAAGCCCAATATAAAATCCATGTTGACATCGAACCAAGGAGTTTCAAGAACAGGTAAGGGAGCATACAAGCCTGCATGGGTGAGAACTCCCTTAGACCGCTAGCATACTTAACATCAGTTCACAAATGAGCTACAACACTGATCAACTTGGGCTAATAAAAGTCAGAAGAGATAAGAGCCAGTGTTTTATCACGACCAAAGTATCCCTCATTATAACGCTCATTTATAATTTGCTGCTTTAATGAACAATCTAGAATGCACAACTGTAATCTATGAAATAGATAACCATTATGCAAAATAAAATCATGGTAGTGATTATCATTTACCTCTTGAAATATCCTTCTGAAGGAAGGGTCAACTACGTACATGTCTGCGAAAGCCTCAAAGCTTGCAACTTTCGTACTCACGGTGGCAAGTAGCAAAGAACAACGACTCAGGGTATCTGTGACATGGTTCAGACTCCTTGCTTGGTACTTCAGCGTAAAGGTGAACTCCTGCAACTAGGCCACCTACTTGGCATGTCGTTGACTCAGCTTGTGTGGGTTATTGATGTACTTCAGGGTCTCATGATCAATAAATAAAATGAACTCCTTTTGTGCTAGTTAGTGACGTCAATACTTCAAGGACTGAACTATGACATAAAATTTTAAGTCGTAGGTAGAATAATTTTTTTTGCATCCAGATAGTTTTTCACTAAAAAAAGTAACTGGACGCCCTAACTGACTCAGAACACCACTAATGCCAATGCCAATGCGAGATGCATCACAATTGACCTCAAACACTGTCAAAATCAAGGAGTGCCAAAATTGGTGCCTCGATTATCTTCTGCTTGATCAGTTGAAAACTGACTTCTATCTTTTCAGACCACTTGAAATCATGTCTCTTAAGACACTCAGTGATAGGAGTAATCAAAGTGTTAAAATTTCTGATGAACGGGCGGTAGAAGTAAGTCAATCCATGGAAATTTTTAACATCGTGCAAAGTCTTTGGTTTAGGTCACTCCAAGATTGCATCTATTTTTGATTGATCTACATGAACACCATAAGTAGATACAACAAAATCGAGAAAGGTTACTAACGTAGTAAAAAAGGAACAGTTCTTCTTGTTGACAAATAGACACTCCATTTTTAGCCTTTCAAAAATAGCACGGAGGTGATCAAATTGTGAAGTCCACATTGGACTATAAACGAGAATGCCAACAAAGTAAACCACAATGAATTTTTCCATAAAAGGTTGCAAGATCTAATGTATAAACCTCATGAATGTGATGGACGCATTTGATAGCTCAAAAGGTATGATCATCCACTCATATAACCCATGTTGCGTCTTAAACGTATTAAACTCTAGGCCTTATTCTGACATGGTGGTATCTGCTTTTATGGTCAATTTTTGAAAAGACCTTAGAACTTGATCCAACATATCATCTAAGCGGGGAATTGGAAACCTACTTCACAATAATTTTTTTAATGGCTTGGCTATCAATGCACATACGCCACAAACATCTTTCTTTGGCACGAGTAGGGCAGGGATTGCACATGAGCTCATGCTCTCATGAATATAATCCCTTTCCAATAGCTCTATCAGCTATCGTTGCAATTCTTCAGCCTTCTTAGGATTGAGGCGATATATTGGTCGATTAGGCAAATTCAAGCTCGGAACAAGATCAATTTGATACTGGATATCTCTCATAGGTGGTAGCCCAGGAGGAAGATTCTTTGGCATCAACTCGGTAAAATCTGCTAATAGTTGCTGCACTTCTACTGGTAAATCAGAGTTTATGACTATTGCATTATTCTTGCAAGGCAGTAAAACATAGACTACATCTACATGCTTCATCTCATCTAAAAATTTGAACATAGAAAGTAGGTTAGTATTATTGGCTACCATGATAAGAGTGGTTCCTTCCCGCTGGGGCGTCAACACAATCTTTTTTCCCTTGATGCTAAGGAAATACATATTCTTCCGTCTATCGCGAATAACGCTGTGATTATGCTGCCAAGGTCAACCCAACAATACATGACATGCATCCATAGATAAAACATCACAAGAAACATTATCATAATATTTTCTGTCAATTAAAAAAGATACGAGGAATCACCTATCTACTATTACCTCACTACCTTTATTCATCCACGACAACTTGTATGGCTTAGGATGGTGGTTTGTTTTTAATTGTAATTTCTGGACAGCCTCCTCGGACATAACATTCGCACAACTGCCACTGTGAATGATCATTTTACAGACTTTATCTGCAACTGTGTAGGTTGTGTAAAACATCTTAGTTTTCAACCAATCATCCCCAGAATTGCCTTTGTGAGTTAGCATACTCTTGCGAACGACTAAAGTCTCATGTTCATCACTATAAAGCACCTCATCAACTTCATTATTGTATCATCTACCACGTCTTCCTCAATCAATAAATATTTGCTCTTTTGATTAGCAGGTTTCTTGCATTCGGTTGCTCTATGCCCCTGTTCACCATAACGAAAACACTTGATAATGGAATTAGAATTAACTTGTGATGGCTGCTGGATAGGATGTGAATCTTGAGGGCGAACTGACCAACTAATTTGGTCACCCCTAATCACTGACTTCTTGTTATGCTGTTCTTCAACAGCTAGTGCATATTGGTAAGCCTATGAAATAGTCCATAACAAATGAAGATTGAGGATATCTTACGAGGGTTGGTGTAATCCCCCTAAATATTATACCACTATTTGCTCCTCTATCTTAAATAAATCATTTCGAACAATCAATTGGTAAAACTTTTCTGTATAATCATTGACCAATCTTGTACCCTGCCTCAACGTATGGAGTCGTTAAAACAAAGTTTAAGTGTAACTGAAGGGAAAAAAGTGACTCTTTATCTTTTTTTTTTTTCATCTTCCAATCAGTGATCTTGGCTTTACCCTGTCTGTCTCGTGAGATCGCAAATGCTCCCATCACGCTGATGCTCAATTTTTGAGTTTGATGGTAATCAATTTTACTTTCACACGATTAGACACTTCCTTATAATAAAAAATTCTCTCCAGTTCGTTAATTCAATCCATGAATCTCTCTACTTATAACGTACTAGAAAACTCAACCAGATCAACATGAAAATTAAGGCCTTCATATCGTTCCTCTCGACCATAACATTTTCGAAATTTAACACGATTGTGAGATGGATTTTCGAAGGTGGAATCAGAATCAAGATTAGAAATTTCACAATCTTCAAAATCCTCCACCGTTAGACACTGGATTAATTCTGCGATTTGCCTCTGTAAATCCTCAATCATCACATCCTGATTGTTACGATCACGGTGTTGGGCTTCCTCATTCGTAAATTTGCCTATTACGACCACGACCACCAGCCATTGAAACTGATGAAATTTCACTTAAGAAGATGTTGAAGCTCTGATACCAACTAACACCGGACAGAATAGAGATTATTCTGTAGGCTAGTTCTAATAGATAATTTTCAGGGAAGGCATAGGAAATCGTCAAACGCAAGAATTCTTCTTTTGGTTTAACTGAATAATATTATTCAAATAAAGATAATCTGTCTTAAAATCAGTCCACAAGCCGGACTTTTATAGCCAAATTTTACCCCAAAAAAAGGGGGGAAAATTCCAAAAATCTCTCCTAAATAAAATAACTAATAGAATAAGCAATCTACAAAAATATGGTCCAAATTAGAAAATATTATAATCATTTCCCATTTCTTGCCTTTGCACCGATCTACCAACTCATGGCATCTTAGTGCCATCAGTGTGCAATCTGATAACTCAGAGTCATCTATCTCGGATCCCCCTGCATCACTCTCCAACCTGTTTGATTAGGGACTTTTCTCAGCAACATCAATTGTATCTAGAAAGCTTTTACAAGCCAAGTGTAGCACACTACTTTATGGGATGGCTAGATGTACGCCCTTATTTTAATTATCTTTTCAGCAATTTCTTAATGGTAGAAGAAATTATTAAACATTTTATAATTGGAAGGCAAGGTCACACTGACTAAATCTTTATTTTTGTTTGACGCAATTGTATTGCATTTCTACATCATGGTAAAATTCAATGTTGGTTCCAAATACAAGTTATTTTAGAAAGATATAAATGGAAACCTTGAAGCCCCCATTTTTTTCTCTATTTTAAATCCAAGATCATGGCAATAACTCTTAAGGCCCTCACAAGTTAAACTAACTGGCACCGTCGGTTAATGTAAGTTGATGCTGAGCACTGTAGCCAGAACTTATGTTCCTGCTAGTTAATGCTTACATATCAGACTTGAAAATATTCTGCTTTTTCTTCCTTTTTCTCTCTCTTCTTTTTGTCATTCTACTCCTATATCTTCCTGTTTTCTTCTTGTTATTTTTTCTTCTTCATGTACTACTCTTCTTGATTCTAATTTTTCTTGACCTAACTGCTGATTTAGTTGGTGCAGACCCATAACTAGAACCTTAGGTCCCAACTACATCAAATTAGTTGCATGGATCCTTTATTTCCATTTAGTTCTGATGGCTAAGGTTTTCTCTAATGACTGCTTGCATTTTTCATTCTAACTTATGCTTTATTTATTTGCAAACTGAAAATAAGATGGTTGTATAAATACATTGAGACAGATGTTCCAACATAATTTATGTCCATGCCATTGAAACGAAAATATACCTAGCTTAATTTCGAGTATAACAAATTGTAAATGTTGATTCAATCCCGTCTTGTTTTTTGTTTCTTATATTTGAATCATAACTTTCTTTATGTGCAAGTCATATTTTAATCAGTTTTTTAATAGTTATACTGCTTTCAAAATCTTTGGTGCTAATTTCTGTTTATCGTATCATGGCAGCAATTCTTAGCCACAGATAAGTTCATAAACAGCCATAAAAAGGATTAGTGAATGGATCGAAATGATACATCTGGTTTTGTTAGTGGAGGCTGCTACTTTCAACCCCAGAAGTCAGGCAACTGCTACTTTCATTAATACTTCAGTGTGATTCTCATCATCACATATGGATAATAGGCTTGCACATTTTGGATTTTGTTTGAATTCATCCTCCATAAATGCTTTTGAGGACTTGGTTCAATATCATACCAACACCACACTGAGGATTGACTCTTCCGGTGCTTGTCTGAGCGCTCTGAATTCAAAAGGAGCAAAGAGGAAGTTGTGTGATGTATATGGAAGTAGTACTGAAGTTTCCTCACTAACACTTGGCTTAGGCCATCCACAGAGTTCTTCAGATAGCAGCAAGAAGAGCTCCGCAACTGCTTGCACCATGTCTTCTGTCAGGGAAACTGATGATGGGTGTTCCATGGATCTTGGACTAAATTTTGATCTCAACCTTGGCGATGAGAATATAGGTTGCTCAAAGAAAATGTGTCTTGATATTCCAAAGCCTAAAATCGACCTTCAGTTGAGTTTATCAATAGGCGGATCTGAATCTATTATTACTGGTGTAAGTCCAGTCTCAACTTATGACTATTTGTCAGACAAAGCAATATGTGCCACTCAGGTACAAACTGTCGACGAAGGGTCAACTTCATCTGGTTGGAATGGGAGTATGTTATTGCCGTACATAAGTAGCACTAACAAAGCTGGTACTTTGTTCTCTGAAAAACAAATCTATAATGCATCTAATTCAGTTGGACAGGCAGATGCCACTTTATCAATCATGCTCCAACCACCAAAATGTTCACTTGCTGCTTCCGGGGTAACTCAAACTCGGCAGCGCAATACTAACACCAAAAATTGTCACTTTCCAGGATGTTCCAAAGGAGCCAGAGGTGGTTCTGGGTTATGCATAGCACATGGTGGTGGCCGGAGGTGCCAGAAAGCTAGTTGTCAGAAGGGAGCTGAGGGAAGGACCATCTTCTGCAAAGCCCATGGCGGTGGCAGGCGATGCCAGCACCTTGGCTGTACCAAGAGTGCTGAAGGCCGCACGGAACACTGCATTGCCCATGGTGGTGGCCGTCGTTGTAGCCATGAAGGTTGCTCTAAAGCAGCTAGAGGAAAATCAGGTCTATGCATAAGACATGGCGGTGGCAAGAGATGTCGAAAGGAGAATTGCACCAAGAGTGCAGAAGGTCATTCTAGCTTATGCATTGCCCATGGAGGTGGCCGGCGTTGCAAATTCCTTGAATGCACAAAGGGTGCGCAAGGCAGCACACCTTTTTGCAAGGCACATGGTGGAGGTAAAAGGTGCACACACTTGGGCTGCACAAAAGGAGCTGAAGGAAGCACTCCTTTTTGCAAGGCACATGGTGGAGGGAAACGATGTGCATACCAAGGTGGTTGCACAAAGAGTGTGCACGGCGGCACCCAATTTTGTGTGGCTCATGGCGGTGGAAAAAGGTGTTCTGTGCCAGAGTGCACTAGAAGTGCAAGAGGCAAGACAGATTGTTGTGTTCGTCATGGAGGTGGAAAGAGATGCAAGGTCAAGGATTGTGGAAAGAGTGCTCAGGGTAGTACTGATTTCTGTAAAGCACACGGGGGCGGTAAGCGGTGCTCATGGGGGCAGCCGGAGTCAAATTTTGGTATTGGTAGCTCTCCTTGTGAGCGTTTTGCCAGAGGAAAGATTGGCATGTGTGCTGCACATACTGCTCTCATAGAAGATCATCGTGTTCATGGAGAACATCAACTATTGGCCATCAATTCGGAGAATCCTACACTCAGAAAATCTGAGAAGCTGAAAGAGATTGTTAATCTAGAAAAAGAGAATGGGAACGAATGTCGCACGGCACCTCATAATCCAGAAGGCAGGGTTCATGGCGGGAGTCTTATGGCTATGTTGGCTAACAATGCAAGTCTCAATAGCACCCCTGTAAGTAAAGCTGATTGCAATCTGTCTGGTAAGTGGGTTTAAGGGCTAAATGTCTAATCTTCTGTGTGTGATTGGTGTCTTAGTTGTTATGAAGTCTAATTTATAATCTGATTTCAGTTTCGTTTCAAACAATATTGCAGTACAATTGTCCCTCTGCAAAGATTAGGAGAAAACTGAAGAGAATTGCCTGGAATGTGAACTTAGAGGCAAACAAATGGTTGCTTGTATTATAAGTTTTACCTTTTCTCATCCTCACTGTAGATGTTAGTATAAATGTCATTGCTATTCCATTTTCTTGATCCATTTCATCAAGTTCATGGGCAATTCTACAGTTCACAAGATTAGACTAATTTCAAGGTGCCTTGGCAAACCTACATGGTTTACACTTGTTAAACTTCTTAGTTGAGGCTGGTCGAGTTGAATGGGATTGTTTGTTTAATTAGATTGAATGGTTTAGAGTTCAATTGAGGCTTGTAGTCGGTCAAGTGGAGTTTCGATGAATCGGTAAGTTGAGTTTGGTTGAGAGATGAGCAATATGTCGAAGAAGGGGTAGTGATATTGAGCAAGGGCTTGGTTGCAAAGTGGGCTTATGCTTGAACTACTAAGACTGTTAAGTCATTGTGTAGATTGCTATTTGCGCTTTTGATGGTCGGTGCAAAATTTTCGTGGAATTGGATCGGTCACTTTTATGATTAGTTGGATCATAGGAGAGCAAATAGGTCAATTTTAACTCTATTAATGAGTCATTCCTTTATACTTTGCATCTTCTATAGGTCAATTAATTTGAGTAAGCCAAAGGAGAGCAAATAGCAAAGAAGAGGATTACAAAAGGGAGAGAGAAATAATAATTTTTAGACTAATTTCTTTTATATCTTTAAATTTGTTTTAATATTATATTTAAATGTTTACAAACCTAGTTGAGTAAGTAATGTAAAAATAAATATTTTTTAAAACATTAATAACTTATATTTTTAATATTTAAAAAACATATGAAATTTCTACATGCTTTCTATTTTCCTCTAAACTTTAAAGTTTAATAAGATAAAATCAATAAGATTTATTAATTTTTAAAGTTACTTTAAGTATTTAACTATAGAATAAGAAAATATAAGCAACAGCGATATCATAATTTTAAAAATAACTTACTGAAAGGTAAAAAGATCAACATAAAATAGTATTTTTCTCAAATTTAAAACTTAATAACAAAATGCTGAAAATTATTTTAAAAAGCATAAACAACGTAAATACAGCATTTAAAATACGTTAATCCATAAATATTTAAAGATAAAACAACATAAATTAAAAAAAATGTAAGTGTTGGAACATTATCATTATAAAAGAATGAATCGACAAAAATAATGCATCCACTATCACAAAAAATTATTATCAGTAGCATATCTTAATTTCTCCAAATTAAATAAAAAATCAAAAAAGTTCTTTATACTTTTAAAATTGTTCAAATCAAATTTATAATGAAGCAATTACTTGATCCATTAAAAAAAATAAAATAATTATCTTTGAAAGATTTCAACTAATTGTGTTATCTATCGCTGCCACTTTCATCAAATAATACATTTTAAATATAGCCTCTGTTCCCATTTCACTTGCCATTTGTTTAGTTTTCGGCAGTCTTATCAAACCCATAGTCTCTATAATCTTCAAAGTCAAAATAAGTCTTTTAATTATTTAATAACAACATCAATATTTATAATTTTCAACTTGGATAACTTCACTTACAATGTTGATTGCATATAACAACTTATACTAGATTATCATTCCAAGCAAGAATTCAAAATTCTCAAGTTCAATCTTTGTTTTAGGATCCTCACTTGTGTGTCTGCCAAATCAGTCAAAGCATCTCTTATTTATAAAATTTGCTCTTTTATAGGTTTCACACTTTTTACAATAGCTTAAATGTTTGACCTTCCACATGATCTTTGAATATTTTTCATAGCTTGGTAGAAGAGGAGAACAATGTATAAAGGCATTGTATTACTCCAAATAATAACATAGCTTTGGGACAATAATTTGACATATCACATAATGCCAAGTTAAGGCTATGACATCCACATGGAATATAAAAAGTTATAGGATTTATTTCAAATGGTCTTCTCAGTATACCATTGTGCCTTTCTTTCATATTTGATCCATTGTCATACTCCTGACCTTTTATATTATCAGTATCAAGCTCAAGATTTCTCAACGCATTTTAATTCAGTAAAAAAAAATATATATTTTGATGTATCATCTACTTTCTAAAATATTATCAAATATTCTTCTACGATTGTAGAATTTATTGAATAATCCATACAATGTATTACAAGAAATATTTGTTCTTCTTGACTTGCATCTGAAGAACAATGTAGTACAATCCAATAATATTTTATCTTTTTTTTAAAATTTTATAATAATGCCATTCTTCACTTTATTTTCCATATTTATATCAATTCATTTTGAATTTTATAACTAAGATATGTTTAATGTATCTCTTGTGTTTGAATACAACGGATGTTCTCTTGCATTATTAAATCAAAATCAACAATCATTTTAATCATTATTTTCAAATAATTCTTTTTACAATCTCCTTGAAATATTAAGTTATTGTTTGCTAGACTATATATAATAGTTATTATTCACTTTAATACTAATCTCCAATGCTCTTTTTCTTTATTAATTTTTACTTAAAAGCTTTCATCAATTATCTTATTTCTTTGCAATCTTCTTTCCAATTTAATATAATTAATCATACAACTAATATGTCTTTATTGGCTTTATGATTTTAAGGTGCCAACTCAAATTATGTCAATTTTTGTACCCTTCATTAGCTAATTGACCAATATTATCCATGACACTTTTGCCTTGAACAACTTGCAACAAAAGTGAAGTACTCTGTCTAAAGAAATGGAATAAACTAGTTATTTTCTATCACTTATTTCTCCATTTTGTAGTAATTGTTTATAATGCGAGACATCAAAATATTCACCAGTATTATCTTTAGGAGACAAGTGTTGGACAATCTTATTGCTAGAGATTACAAGGAAAATTACTGAATTAAAATTAATTCAATTTCAACTTATCTGTTGGAAGACCTGAGTAGATAATCTCAAGTTGTCAACGAAGCTGGTTTGATCAAGCTGTTTGAATGCTTCCCGAGTTAGAACATTAATCATTGACAGGTTCAAGTGCCCGAGTGCTCTTGAATCCGAGTGAAAGTCGGGACTCCGAGTGCTATCGAGTCCTAGTGGAAAGGTAGGAGCAGTAGAGCGAGTGCCGAGACGGTCGAGTAATTCAAGTGCCAAGTCACTTAGTACTCCAAGTACAGAGTCGATCGAGTATGTGTTGAGTCATTGAGTACATTGAGAGTTGAGTCACCGAGTACTCTTGAGTGGAGGCCGAGTGCCTCCTGGTCAATGCTGAGTGGTCGAGTCATCGAGTATCGAGTCGAGTATAAAGTCGTCCGACTACCTGAATAGGGAAGAAGCGTGCTCGACTGCTAAGTGTTGCCTGAGTACCAAGTGCTTGAACGTGGAGTTCTGGTGTTCGCAAAAGTACTCTCGAGTGCTCAAAAATTGAGAAGTCAAGTTTTGCATTCAATGCAGTCTCCTTAAAATAGATTTGCTTTACCTCCAACTATGCTTCGAGGTCATCATGGGCCGTCTGTTTCTTAAAATACAATAGCAAACTAGAGAGGTATCCGAATGCTATCACAAGTATTCTGCCAAACAAGAGATGTACAATAGAAAGAATGAGAGCGAGGGAGAACGTAGGTGGATGGAGATTTTTTTGCTATAGCTTTTGCTTCAACTTCTGTTCAAGATTTAGCCTCCTTATATAGGAGCACCTCCCCTTTGGGAGTAAAGGCTATTTATGGCTTTAAATGTCCAGATCAAAATGTTGTCGTCGACCATCAATAACCAGTCGGTTACAGATTCACGATTAAATTAATTATTCCATTACACTCTTGAGCAAGTAGCAAAAAGAAAATTATTGGTTGATTTACTTGGACAAATTTGACTCTGATTGGTTTGGCATTTGACACGCACAGGTTGTGCTCACAACTGAGTCAACTTGGTTTAGTGCAATCCAATTCCTGATTTATACCCCCTACGCACCTACGTGTGAAAGCAAGCCTCTCCCCATGCATTTGTTCACAACATACATACTTGTGCAATAATATAAATCAACCATCTAACCATAAAACCTCCAATGTGGGACTAAAATCCCATGGAGTCTCTTCCCATCCACCTTTTCCATTCACATTTCCAACATATGAATGAAAATAGAGTATGTGATAGCATTTAGTAATTGAGTCAAGTATAGGATAAGTAGATTTTACCCTTTGAACCTTTCTCTTGTGAAGATATGTTTGTTTACTGACTGATAGTAGATACGATGTTCTTGAACTGTTCTACTGTGTGTGTAAACATTGACATATCTCACCTAAGACTCTCCTTATAATTTAGTTCTCATGAGTGTGTTCATTCTTGTCCATAACACATTTGGTTCTGTGAGAAGTTTTAAGAATTGTGCCTCCAACTTCGAAGCAACCCCACTTCTTTCTCGCATAGGTGATCTCTCAAGAATATTCCAAATTACTCTACTGGATCATTAAAAGTCATATGCTTAACCTCCATCCTTTTATTGGGTAGTTTGCCCACTTAGTCAGTATAGTTAGGTTGTCCCATTGAACTTAGTTCTTGGGATCTCCAGTCTTCATAGATTTGGTTTCTTTTGCACCAATATTTTTCATCGGCATTAAGATTATTCCTCGCGATGAACTTGCAACTAACTCTGTTTAACCTTTTGGTTAACAGATCTACTAGGTTATCCTTAGACGTCACATAGTCAACAAGGATAACTCCCGTCGAGAGTAGTTGTTTAATGGTATTATATCTATGACGTATATATCTAAACTTACCATTATACAATGGCTCTGTGCTTGGCCAATTGCTAATTGACTATCGTAATGTATGTAAATTATCGGCTTAGATTTTGACCATCTAGGAACATCTTCTAAGAATTATTGTAGCCATAAGTCTCTTCACCATATTTGTCAAGAGTTAAAAAGTTAAATTCCATCATGGATCAAGTTATTACGATTTGCTTAGAAGATTTTCACATAATAGTTGCACATCTCAAAGTGAATAAATATCCACTCGTAAACTTAGAGTCTTTCATATCAGATATCCAACTTGCATCACTGTATCCTTCAATCATAGTAGGATGTCTCGTATAGTACAATACATAAACACGAATATATCATAAGTACCTCAATATTCTTGTTATCCCTTTCCAATTCTCAATACTAGGATTACTCGTGTATCTACTCAATTTACTCACTGCGTAGGCTAAGTCCGATTGGTATAACTCATCAGGTACATCAAACTTTCAATCACCTTGAAGTACTCTGTCTGCGAGATACTCTCTCCCCGATTTTGATAGATATTGACTTGTATCGATTGGAGTTCATGACAACGCATTATCACCCTTGGTAATTTTCACAAAAATCTTGTCCATAAAATGAGATTGACTCAGAAAAAGTCCTTCTAATGTTCTAAGAATTTTAATTTCTAGAGTTACATCAACTAAACTCATATCTTTCATGTCAAATCTTAGTTCAACATATCTTTAGTGGATTTGATTATCTTATCATTACTCCCAATGATAAGTATGCCATCTACATATAAATACAAGATAACATAGTCATTCTCTATGACTTTCATACAGACACATTTATCACATTCATTGATTTTAAATCCACTTTCCTTCATGACATTATAAAATTTCTCATGTCACTACTTTGGTGCCTATTTCAAATCGTATAACTACTTCACCAATCTACAAACCTTATTTTTCTGCTCTATCATAGAAAATTCTTTAGGTTGCTTCATGTATATTTTCTCTTCTAAATCCCTATTTAGAAATGTTATCTTTACATCCATCTGTTTTATTTCTAGATTTCATAGAGCGACAATCGCTAACAATAATCTAATGGAAGTTATAATCGATTATTAATTGTGCCATCTGATTTCATCTTCTTGAAAATCTACTTGCACCCTAGTGGTTTACTTCCCTCAGGAAGATCTATAAGTTTTCAAATATGATTTTGCAAGATAGAGTTAATCTCAAATGCAATTGACTCTTTCCATTGAGGTTCCTTAGAAGAGCTTACTGCTTCTGAATAACTTTTGGCTCACTTTTTAACATGAAAGTGATAAAATCCATTCCGAAGAATTTTTCCACTTGAGCTCTTTTACTCTATTTGAGCTTAACCTCAACTGGTTCATCTTCTTCTTGTATTTCATATGCCTGTTTTGAGGAACTAGCATCCTCTCGGGTCTTATACAGAAATACATGTTCGAAGAACGAGATATGTTTCGATTTAATAATCGAGTTCTTGTGTATATCCGATATTTGAGATTCATATACAAGGAACCTATTGGCACCACTATTATGTATATATCTAATAAATATGCAATTAATAATTTTTGGTCCTATCTTGATCTTTTTCGGATCAGGCACCAAAACTTTGGCTAGGCACCCCCGCACTTGTAAGTTTTTGTAGGATGATTATCTTCCATTCCATAACTCATAAGCGCTCTTATCTATTTTCTTTCCGAGCGCCTTATTCAAAAGATAATTAGATGTCAACCCCCCACATGTGCTCTGGTAGT
>JBBMKF010000065.1:5887330-5899224 GCA_037834155.1 Curcuma caesia | reverse complement strand
TGGCTTAAGGTTGCTCTTCTCGGTGTTGGAGACTTCTTCCTCTCTGTTGGGTAATCTTAGAAACTTCAGAAACTCGGTAAGTTTCCCTCACCTGCAGTGTAATATTAGCATACGATAGCTGGTTTATGTGTTTTCTGTTTCTGAAGGTTAACTGTAACTTATGTTCATGGTTGTTTAGAAGGTTTTTAAACATGTTTCTTTAGAGCAACCCTATTTACATGCTATCTCTGACCATGTGAAATCTCTGTGACCTTGTTAAACATAACCAAGGAATCGGTTGAATCGGTTGTTAAGTTTCTGATTAGGTTTCTGAAAGTTAAAAGTCTAAAGAAATAACTTAGCAAAGTTTCGTAGGGTTTATAATCGATCTGGGAATCGATTAGAGGGTCTTGTGATCGATCACTGGATCGATTACAAGAAGGATAATCGACCAACGGATCGATTACTAGGTTTAAAGAGGAACAAAGTCGCGACAACTGATCGATCACCCGATCGATTAGGGAAGGTAATCGATCGGCTGATCGATTACCATGTCTCGGGAGAACACAGTACGTCAAACAATCGATCAAGTGATCGATTAGAGTGGGTAATCGATCACTTGATCGATTACCAAGTCTCTTAATCGATCTCTTGATCGATTACCGAGGCTTCTGTGAACATCAACTTCTAATCGATCGTTCGATCGATTACAAGGGTACTTAATCGATCATCTGATCGATTAAGCCTTCTGGTTTAGCTGGATTGAGTTTCCGATAGGTAAACCTGGTGCTTGCCTGTCTTATCAGGTTCGGCTAAACTTAGGTTAGGCTTAAATGATGTTTTAAAACATAACCAAACAGTTTTCTGACCACCTTAAGGAAACTCAGGTCTAGGGTCAACATAAGTTTCACTGATGACAGCCCTAGGGTTATGTTATACTCTATGCCAAATGTATGTAATGAGTTCAAGTTAAATATGAATGTCCAGCATGTTATGAAAGGAAAATGTAAAGGGACATTCATGTGAAAGAAAAAGAAAGTATAAAGTTATTTTACTTTAATGAAAGGCTTGTACCGGAACCTGAAAAGGATCCAAGGGATGGGCTCCTTCAGAACGCCCCTAGGTTGAAGGACATTAGAGAAAACCTAGTATGCAGGTAGGTCGAGACTAGCTATCTCGTACTTACTTGAAGGAATGCGCGCGAGAAATGAATGGGTACAAGCCAGGGGACCCCAACAATGTTGATTATGTTTATCTAATAAGATAATATATTTTGAAAAAGCAAATGGTTATCATGTTAAAGGTATATGCCAGGAATGTTAAAGTAAGTGAATATACATGCTCATGAAATGTTAATGTGCTTCTATGTTGTATGCTAGAAATGGTATGTTTTGTGGCATTCGGATTTTTGTGAGTAGGAAAGAAACTTACTAAGCGTCGTGCTTATAGATTTCTTCCTTACATTGCAGATCCAACCAACAGGTACTGAGCAAGGGGAGGCAGCGGGATAAGGCTGGAATGATGTGTGTGGTGGTGACTTGACCAAGTTTTGGCCATATAAATATGTTCTATATTCATATGGGTTGTAGTTAGATAAAAACTATCATGTTATATTTGGTTCCTGATGTGAACTTAGCATCTAGACTTATCATGCTATTAAGTTTTATTTATTATATACGAATCCATGTTTTGCTATAATGTTTTATTTCCGCTGCAGAGTTTTTAGATTTTCGTATATGATAGATAATAGTAGCATGTAATGTATGTATGAATGTAATAAACTGTAGCATCCGTCAGAAGGCTCTGGTAAGGGCGGGCGTTACATCAAGCTTAGGAAGTCCTGCTCTCTGGGGGAATGACATTGGCACTGACAGATTCACTTGTGTTTGTGGTTCATGCTCCATGTCCCGATCAGAAACTGAGATTGGTATCTGAAATGTGGAAGGTGTCTGAAGTATAGAGTCTGGAATAATTTTACCACCTATTGGATTCAAAATTGACTAAGATGGTAGCTGATTGGACCCCTGAGACTAAAGCTGACTGAGAGTAGAAGTCATCTGTCTCATTGTGGTTCCAAATTTTGAATAGCAATGTAATTCCTTTATAGATGTTGCTGAAAAAGTTGTTTATTGGTTGTTTATTGCTGTAAGAGAAGTTGCTGAATCATATCCTTCAGCTCTTGTATGGAAGTGTCTGAGTGACTTGGTCTAGGAATAGGATTGGAATGTTAAACCTGTGGAGGCTTATATTGAATTGGGTTATTCTAAAATCCTAGCAGCCTTTGAAAGTTTATTGAATAAGACTAGAATGGTTGTTATTGTGCAAAGTTGGACTATTGTTGTGTAAAATTATTTCCATATCCCAAATCTGAATAATCCCTCCATCCAGGATTATAGGTAGATGACATAGGGTTGTTCTGATATTGAGGGCTACTCTGATACATATTTGATGAAGTTACCTGATCTGGGAAAGGCAATCCTTCATCTGGTTGTAATGAGGGGTAAATATCGGTAGGATGTGTTGCACTAACACATATTCTACAAACTTGCATCGATTGAACTGCTAAGCCATGAAAATTCTGGTATTGCCAACTCTCTGATCTGAATTTGAAATCCACTTCAAGTTCAAGATATTGGATATAAGAAGATTGATAAGCAAAATCTGATACTCTGTGAGTTCTGTTGTAGTTGTTGAAATTGTTGTAGAATGTCATATTTTTTTCACTGAATTCCTCTAGGCTCTTTGTAAGGTATGGAATGTTCTGTTAATCTCTGGATCGTATTCAAGTAATGGTTCCTTAGATACTCTTGTCATGCACTCTAGTCTCACCTGAAAGTAAGCAAGCAAGCAAGACAATTAGGTGTAGAAACAGTGCACAACAATCTCAAGTATAACAAGGAATTGAAGCATCAAATAATTTTTTTAATTTTTGTGACTACCACATCAACAAAAGTTACTAAAAATGAGATTGGAAAATGAAAAAAAAGTTTACAAAAATAAAAAGTGGTCAAAATGAAGGAATTCGAGCAAAATTAGCCTTATTTCACGGCTAAAGGCCGTGAGTATTGTTCCGTAGGCCATTTTCTATCAACCTATCAAATTTTAGGACAATCGGAGTCAAAATGAACAATTCAGCACAATCTAGTACCAATTAGATAGTTTTACCCGTGACAAGCAAAATTCAAAGCAAACAATGAGAACAAGCTAGAACTACCTAACACTTCTATCAATCTCCGACAACGGTGCCAAAAATTGAATGCTTGTTGTTGTGTCATCTAAAATGAGCACATCAACTTAATTAATACTGAATGCCCTAACTAAAGTAGTATAAGGCAACTCGAGTCATCTCTCAACGATTTTAGTCAGTGTATGATAATCCTAGTGTTTATTAGACAATTGGGGATTTGGATTGGACCGGGGGGTTGTATTAAATTCTAAATCTAAATAATAAAAAGAACACTAAGCATTGTAAACAAAATTGCTAATACGAAAGTGCTAAGAATAATTGCATCAACAAAGTAAATAAGTGCTTCAACAAACAAGCAAAAGAAAGCTAATGACAATCAACATCCAAAATTATAAGAGAAAATTTAACAAACACTTAACATGCAAAATCAAATATATGCTCAGAAATAGAGGGTAAAATGAATCTAATGAATCTCCTTATGTCCCTGGTCGTAGGTGGATGCGAAGCGAAGCGAAGCTTAACGGAAGATGTGGCGAAGGAAGGAATCCCCAACTTTGATGCACTTCCCGTAGATGATGCTGCGGGTGGAGAAGGGAATCCCCTTGACTCCTTGGTGGAGGGAAGATGGCCAGATTGAAGAAGGAAATCCCCTTGACTTCCTTTCGGTGGTAGCGATGAAGGGAGATGGATGATGGCAGTGAAGGTGAGGGTGGCAGCTAAGTCAGCTCCAAAGGGTAGAATGAGTCACTCCAAGCAATGCCAAGTTCTTTTCTCCTCAATTCGGGCCAAGTTCAGTTGCCCCCATGACCCTCTTAAACTTGGCCCAATTTCATGGTCCTTTAGGTATCCTATAAAAACACATAGAAAATATTAGATTCAATCCAAAATTTATAGGAATAATCAATATATTCCAAAATAAGTTTCTACTCATAAAATGTGTTAATACTCAATAGTTACACAACGAGAGAATCAAAACATCAAGTATTAGGGCTAAAATAAACTATAAATATGAGTGTTGTCAATTATCTTGCAGACAATGATCTAATACCAATTGACGCCGAACGAGATAACGATTATCTTGTAGGCAATATTGAATCTGTTGGTTCAACTGCGAATCCTGAAAATAATTTTCTAAACCTATTGATTCAGAAGAATAACACGATATAGGAAAATAAACGGTACTGTCAAAAATATTATTAAATCAAAAACTTCTTCTTCCTAAATATTAACTAATAAGATCTTTATATAGACCTAAAATCCTAATTTGTAAAAGAAAGAAAAAATTCTAATAGAAAGGAAAATTTCTTAATAGACTTGAAATTCTAAAAATCTTAAACGAACTTAAAATCTTAAAATATAAAAAATAAAACTTTTTAAAACTACTCTAAATATCAAAAACTCTAAAAATTATTTAAAATATAAATTATAAAAAATAGTAATAAACTCTTCAAATAATCCTACATCAGAAGGTCACGGGTTGATCATCTTCTTTGTCAGTAGTCTCAATCGTCCTTCTTCAAGTCCCAAAAGGAAGTTGGTAGCCTTGAATTCTTCTCGTCATAGCTCGGAGGAACATATAGTTGTATCGAAAGATATAAACTAATCGTATTGCTGAATGCTTCTGCATCAAAAACTAATCACTTGGAAGTGGTTGGTTACTCAGATTCAGATTTTATCAAATGCATTAATAGTAGAAAGTCCACTTTTAGTTATTTATTTCTTCTTGAAGAAGGAGCAATATTATGGAAAAGTATTAAACAATCTATTATTGTCTTATTCACAATGGAAGCAGTGTTTGTGCCATATTTTGAAGCCACAATCCATGCATTATGGTGATAGAATTTTATTTTAGGACTTGAAGTTGTTAACACTATTGTCAAGCCGTGAAAAATTTATTGTAATAATTCTGTAGCAATATTCTTTTCTAAAAAAAGATAAATACTCAATAGGTGCCAAGCATATGAAATTAAAATATTTTATCATTAAAGAAAAAGTTCAAAAATATAGAATGTATATTGATTATATTAGAACAGATCTCATAATTCCAGATCTGTTAACTAAAGATTTTTTTTATAACCAAAGATATGTAGGGAATATGTACATCGAATGGGTCTTGGTTGCCGTGAATGATGTATTAAGTTGACACTTTGAGCTTACTTATGTGTTTTTGTTATATAATTTTTAGTTATGATGTGCATATTACTATGTTATAGCATGAATTATCTAAAAATATTATTGTGGATCATTATGAAATTATATGTTCATTTATAGGTCTAATATGAAAAGATGTTGATGTTTATGTTTATGATATATAGAAGAAAGTATGCTATATAATGTATAACTGCTATAACCCATATTTAGTATTCTATTATATTAAGATAATTATGATGTCTTAAGAGGATGAATTATTTATGCTTAAACACAATAATATTTCATCAAATAAATGAATTGAATGTTTTTTATAAAGAAAAAAAGAGAGAGAGAAATTAATACATATAAAATAATTATAGTACAATGATTTCTTCGCCAAATCTAGATATGTAAAATTGAATTTTAAAATCTATTTCATAAAATAAATATAATAATTATATTCATTAAATAACAACAGAGGCATAGAGGTTTGTTTTGTACTTGAAAAACAACTATAAAATTAGTACATAGATAGCTGAGAATAGCTCAAATGATTAATCCCTTTAATTATTCGCCCAATATTTAATGAACTATTTTCCTTATAAACATCTACAAAACCATTCATTATTCCAACATTGACCACTGAAATCACCTAAGTTATAATCTAAGCTCCAAATCAATTTCTTGCAGATCACGGGAGTTGTGCCTCATCCAAATGGAGCTATCATGATTGTTGCTCACGATCTACACAAAACCAGAAGAGGGAAAAGTTAATTATCTCTAAATTTATAGGTTCATGTGGATTAAGGTCGTGAAGAGAATTAAGTAGGTATGCAATACCTGTGTGGTCCGTTCAAAGAGAGATAACGTTGGCTGCTCCCCTTGATTAAGAAAGGAACTGGAATGAAATGTATTATATGCCGTGCCAATCTCTGAGTTGTCTCCAAATCCAATCTGAATTAACAGAAAATTAATTCGCCATTAACTCTCCTATAAAGATGGAAAGTTAGAATTGAACTTTGTAAAGCTAGCGAGATATACATACCATGACACTAGAATAGGAATCAAACATCGAAGAAGATGAAGTGGTAGAAGGGGGAGATGAAGGATACCCTGTTTGTAGTCTACCACCAGAATCCTGCTAATTCCATCAAGGGGAAAAGGAAAAATAAGATCGAGATGAACACATGCAAACCAGAACATTAGATGAAAATAGAGACATGCACGACCAAAAGATATATAAAACCTTGTGGAGATCAGTCCTCAGCTGATTCTGCAGTAGGATCTTCTCCAACTGAGCCACCCCAAGTCCTCTTTGTGGCTGCTTTCGCTTCTCCGAACCATTCTTCTTCCCTCTCCTCCTTGAGGATTCATTACTCCTTCCACAGCCTAATCCAAGCATTTTAATCTATACACCAAAATTAAACTGGGAGAGAAACAGATAGAGAGAGAAGGATTGCCTGTTGTAAGGCTCTTGAGGAAGGCTATATATAGAGAGAGATGGGTTAATTGTTAGATGAAAACCAGATAATTACTGCATCGTTGATATGATTATCATAAGATCTTAATATAAGATTCTGAGTTCAAAGTTGATCATATATCTCCGAGAAGATTCACAATCATGTGTGAGATCTACAATTAATTTAATCAGATTATTTTAGCCAGACTATTTCGCAATAATTAATCATTAGAATACCGGTCTAGATCCTCACGATCTTTATTATATTATTTACCCCATTGGCAAGTTGACAGCCTCGTCGCAACTCCTTTCACGTGGATGTATATGATATTATTTATGTTATCTTTGACAATTTGCCCTCCTCAATTTTAAATTGTGTTACAAGGGAACTAAGTTCAAAGCTAAATTGCAGAAGAATCATACGCCTTTGGTTAAACATATATTGGCAATTCACTTACGGAATTTAGATTAAATTAAGATCCTTGATAAGAGATTACGTAGTTTTTTTAAGGAGTAAACGAGTTGGCACCACAAAGTTGGTGGTCTCTTTGATTGGAGTGGCCAAAGGTGCATAAATTAATTCCTCGCTACATTATTAATTGAATAAACTATTGTGCAGTAGTTTGATTCTGAGGATTTTCAATTTGGGTTCCAGAGACTGTGAGGGATGGAGGAGAGTATTTTATGAAGAAAAATGGTGATGCAAGATATGGCAGGCTGGAGAGGATACGAAATACTATTTTATAAATTCACACGGAGTGTTGTTTAAACTGTTGGGAAATTATTCATAAGTTCTTCCAAGGGGGAAAAAAAATACTCCGCATATATACAAACTATTCTGTACTAATTAAACTGATGCTAATATATTAGAGTCTGTTGAAAAATTGGAACTAAGAAGGAATTAAGGGTACAATTAGAGTTAATGTTTTAGCACCGAGACAATATTAATTCTGTCTATATGTAATAATCTCATATAGAAAATTAAATATAATAACCCTATATATGTGTGAGTCGACTTAGTTTGTTAATATTTAAATATTATTCCTAATCTATATTACTGGCACATAGTTATAAGAAGAACTTAACTCTGTTGAGTTGAAAGATTAAGATATGTAGTGCATCATGTAGGTACCAAGTGGAGGCAGCTTTGTAGATTGATAGATAGGGGATCGTGCGTCTGAACAACCGTATAATCATTCGATTACGCAATCAAATCAAATGATATATTGAACAATCATGATGCTTGCTTATGTGATACAAAAGCAGCCCCCGAGACATAGTTAAGTTGGTTACGATGGGATAGACTTGCTGAAGTGGACAAGGGTTGAATCTCGATGAAGCTGAGGCAATGCCCTTTCTCATCATGACCAACTGCAGTTTCTCTATTTACCTCCTCACAAATATTCGAGGGACCGACTATGTGGAGCCGCTAGGATGATGGATTCTACATTTTGCTAAAGTGTGACACAAAAACAGTAAACAATAAGCAACCATATAATATGACCTATCCTTTGCTAGGAACTAACACAACACTTGCATTGCACACACGCACACATATCGTATGATATAGTGTCGAACAACACTATGCATGCCCAAACAACAAAAGTGAAAACTACAAAACTCACATCCCTTTGATACTTGACAAATAACTCTTCATCTCTATAAATAAACCTTAGACATCACTCTCAACTCAATCAAATCTGAAATCTTATGAGTTCTCCGTCTCTCCCTTCTAAGAGTTCCAAAGTGTGAAAAGTTTGCTAGGACTTGAAATAACTAAGATCCTTCATTATGATTATTAGTTAACCACTATAGATTAGTTGTTAGGTCCTCTTTTAGGAACTCAACAAACATGGAAAAACTTAACAGCAATTAAATATTAAAATTTTGCTGTACATAGTATATATGGATTTGTTGATCATAAAAACAACCCTTAAATTTTTTGCTATCTGTTTTGTTCCTTCCATACATATCTGAATGTAATATCTAATTATTTTATTTATAAATATATAACATGGGAAAGAACTTATCCGATTAAGAGGTTACCTTGCTTCTATAATATATTATTCCATTGCAACTTAATCATGTTGGCTCTCAATTCAATAACTTTTTTTTTATAATAACATTAGTGTTTCCTTTCTTCGATCTATATCTCTTATTCTATAAGATTTTAATATAAAAATTAATATTAGAAAACGTTTTCTTTTTCTTATATGAAAATATAGAAACTTATAAAAAATTATTTAGTTTTGATTTTTTTTTCATTTTCAACTTGTGAATTTTAGAAAATAAAATAAAGATGATTTTTTTTTAAAAATAAATATTTAACACATTATTTTAAGTCTAATAAATTTAAATGTGTTAAAAATTAAATTTAATATTTAGTTTATTTTAGTTCTAATTTTTATATTGTATTTTCTAAAAAATTAAAATGTAATATAATATTTTTATTTTAAAGATAACTTTTAATAAAATTGTATTCTTGTATAATCCCCCTTAACTATTTCCTTAGTCATTGGAAGAAATACAAATTCCTATTTTTATTGTGCATGTTGTTTATGGTATAGAATTGATAGTGAAAGGAACAATTATAGTTTAGGAATGCAATGTAACAAGATTAATGAAATCAAAGTTTTATTTTTTATTTTGGTTTTAAAACAAAATTGTTCATTCTCATTTTTTATTTAAAGTTTGAAAATATTATATATAATCTACAAGGAATATTGTCTCTACAATATAAATATATTTATATAAGTGGCTATCTCAGCTAGTTGGCAATTAGTGGCTGACCAACCATTAATGTCTGACTATTTCTAGTCGACTAATAATAGGATTGTAAATTAACCAAATATTCGTGAGTAAGTTTGGTATTCGAGTCCGTAAAAGCTTGTTTATGTCCATTCAATACACATATAGTCAATTAAATAAATAAGATTAAATAACTTATTAAATTAAATGAACAAACTTTAATGCATATGCGTTTAGCTCGATAAACTCTCATCAAATAAACTTTGTGAATCATGTTCATCAATAAACTCTCATCAAATGAATACGTTTCTGAATCATGTTCATCAATAAACTTTCATCAAGATGGCAAATAAATAAAAAAAACTTTTAAAATAAACAAATAAACTTATATTTGTTAGTGCAATTGACCTCTAGTTAAAGTTGACTAGGTTGATCAAGTTCAAGTTGACTCGAATTAGATTTTGATGTTTAATCAATATATTAGTTAGTCAAGTGAAACGTCAAATAAGGTAAGGTTGACTGGATACTTAACAAAAAAGTGGAAAGTCCAAGTGAATCACGATTCACCGAACACTTAGTAATCGGAAGTCTAACATGAAGTTGGCACGAGACGGAAAGTCTAAGTAGGTCATGATTGATCGAACACTTAGTGATCAAAAGTCCAATAGAGAGTTGACAAATAGAAAGTCCAAGTAGATCATGGATGACTAGATACTTGACGTCAGAAGTCCAATATGAAGTTGCATAAGAAGAATGTCTATGTGGGTTGCGGTTGACCATACATTTGATGGTAAAAAATTCAACAAGAAGTTGAAATGAGGCATGAAATTCTAGCAGGTCAAGATTGACTGAATGCTAGATAATGAGGAAGTCTTGACAGGCCAAAATTGATCAAATGCTAGATGATGAAAAATCTTGATAGGTTAATGTTGACTGGATGTCAGGTAAAAGAAGTTTTAGTAGGTTGAGGTCAATTAGATACTGGACAAGATGAAAATTCAACTTTGTAAGGCTAATGCAAGCGTATTAGTCAATTGATATGGTGTATCAATTGACTAATGGATGTAAAAATCCCAAAAAACTTTTAAAAAATACAATTATTACAGTACTGCTACAGTGATGTTATAGTATTGCTACAATGGTTGTGGACAATATGTTGTTACAATAATTTTGCTATGGTGTTGCTACAGTAATAATCGACTGATGAGCATTGTAGCAGTATACAAAAGCTTCAAAACTTGATCAAAAAACTTGACTGATGGGTTTTATTAGTTTGACTGATGACACTATAGTAGCAAACAATAGCTTTAAAAATTAATTGAAAAACTCAATTAATGATATCAATCGACTGATGTCGATAAAGAATCAAATAGAAGCAAGTTGATTTAACTGTGAAATTCAACTGATTAAGCCACACTCAACTGATGGTAATGAGCAGTCAACTGATATGAGATGGATGGAACCATTCAACTAACAAATTAGAGTAATATTTGAATCTACAATGGATCAATTGACTGATATGTAAAATCAATCGACTAATTGATAGAAATCAGCCCGACCAAAAGGTTATAAAAGAAGGCTTTCAAGGAGATTTTTGACTCTGATTCTTAAGGATTTGAGGACGAAGTGCTATTGTGTTTCGAAAACAACAAAAGGCAATTCAAAGTAATAATAAGCATTCAAAGCAAAGCTCACTTGTGTAAACGTGTTTATTTCGATTTCTTTTGATTTCATTTTTATCTTTGTATTTGCTTATGTTTGTTAGAAGAACAAGTTGTAAGAGGCTTCTTTGCCTCCCAAAGGTATCTAGGAAGGAGAAGGTTAATAGTGATGTCCGCTAGAATTAGGCCTTGGACATAGTTGTCTTGGGAGACGGTGAACTAAGTATAAACTCAATTTATCTTTATGTATTCTCTTTTGTTTTGTATTGTTTTGTTTCTTTCTGTTGCGTACTATTGAATTGTAAATGAGCACACAAAATCGAATTGAAGCTATCAAAGCTATTCATCCCCCCTTCTCTAGTTCGTACGGGTACTAACAATATTATCAAGCTCAATAATCAATCAAATAAGTTTAAAAATATAAAAAGTCTCAAATAATCAAACAAACTTAAATTGAGAACTTGATAATATCTAAACAAATCAAGTCAAGCTTGAACAACTATTTCAATGGTTTCATTCATTTTAGGTTCGGTTTGGCTTGGTTATGTTATTAATCAAGTTTGAACACCATAAAACTTGACTCAACTTGGCTCGTTTACAATCCTAGCCATTAATGTGTCTATTATATATTTGAGGTAGATAGGAAAAATAATCCAAATGATAAAAAATTAACTAATTTGCTTGGATAATTTTTACTCCAATCTATCCAACATTAGCTGTTACATATTAC